>CAJVPN010000216.1:0-36454 GCA_910592215.1 Entrophospora candida
TTGTTTCCCCCTCTTGGTCTTTGATAGTATTATCTCTTTGAGTAATAATATCTTCTTGATCTTTTAATTTTTTGTCTCTTTTCTTGTTCGGTAAAAATTTTTTCTGGTTCTAAAATTTCTCTTTCTCAGTCTTGTTCGTTGGAAAAATAAGGGGCTATCATGACAACTCCAGTACCATAATCACCAACCACAAAATTGGTTATCCAAATCGGTATTTTTTCGTTTTCTTGTTCCTCAAACTCTTTAAAAAAACTCTTTTGCCAAACTTTTTTTAGTGGATTAAAACAATAACTACCAGTAAACTGACCGGCAATCTCTTTACTTTCTTTATGCTGGCTTCAATAAGCACAAAAATCGGCTACTTTTTTTTGGTATTCTGGTAGAGTAATTTCAGAAACTAAAGGATGGTTAATTGATAAAGCAATCGCTACTACCCCAAAAATAGTGTCTGATCGGGTTGTGAAAACTGGGATAGTCGGTTTTTTTTCAGCCACTGGAAAATTAATAATAGTTCCTTTTGATAAACCAATCCAGTTAGTTTGTAAAGTTTTAATGCTTTGGGGTCAATCTAAATCTTTTAAACCGGTAAGCAGTTGTGGAGCATACTGAGTAATTTTTAAAACCCATTGAGGAATTTTTTTTTCTACTACTGGATAATTTCCCCGTTCAGAAACTTTTTTACCTTCTATATTTTTTATTTCCTCATTTGCCAAGACTGTTCCTAGTCTTTCGCACCAATAAACCGGTATTTCTTTGTGCTCGGATAATTCTTCTAAATATATTTGACGAAAGATCCATTGAGTTCAACGGTAATAATTAGGGTCACTAGTATCTATTTCCTTACTTCAATCATAAGAAAAACCCATTTTTAATAATTGCTGCTTATAATTTTCAATGTTTTTTTGGGTAAAAGTGGCGGGATGGTTATTAGTTCGAATAGCATATTGTTCGGCCGGCAGTCCAAAAGCATCCCAGCCAATCGGCATTAGGACATTATATCCTTTTAGGCGATAAAAGCGAGCTAAGGAATCAGTGATAGTATAATTACGAATATGACCAACATGTAAACCGCTTCCTGATGGGTAAGGGAACATAGCTAAAATGTATTTTTTTGGCTTAGACTTGTCCGTTAAATCAGTAAAAAAAGTTTGATTTTTGGCTCAATACTCTTGCCATTTTTTTTCAATTTCTTGGTGCGAATGACCCATATTATTGTTTTTTTACATTGATAATAATAAAGTATAGAAACTACTCCAGCAAAAGGTGTCAAGTCTGATGCAAAATGGTAAAAATAAATATATAATAAACAATATATGCCTATGGTCAGAAGAGAGAGAAAATATCTAATGAGAATATAAAACTAAAAACAACTACTACTTATTAGATATATATTATAATAAATTTTTAGTAGTTGTCTAGTAATTGCTAAACTAGTTAAATTAGCAAAATCAAATAAATTAAAAAATAATAAAAAATATAATAAAATTATGGCAATAAATTACAAAATCAAACTAACTAATAATAAAACTGATTTATTTGGTGCTACTACTGGAAATATAGTGGATGACTTGGACAAAGTTGCTAATGCTTTGGGAATAGGCAAAGATAAATGTGCTGAAACCATTGTTGGAATTAGAGTCAAAAAGGCATTAGTCAGAGGAGGAGATGTTATTGATGGCATAAAGTTCATTTATTTGGTAGAAACCAAGGATAAAAAAATTGATGTTGAAGGATATCAACACGGAGGAACAGGAGGAAGCGAAAGCAATTGAGATTTTGATGATTGACATGCTCTACGATTTTATCTTTATTATGGAAGTTATGACAATAGAACAGTGATAAAGTTTGTAGAGTTCAAATCCACTTATTTAGCATATAATTACAACATTTGAGCTCCAAGTAAAGGAAAGGCTGAGGGAGAGGGAAAGGAAATAATCACTCCTGCTTGTTTCTTTTCGAGAAATAGTGGAAATTTGTTAGGAGCATTGGGTGCTTATAAAGGAGAATTATATGATGCTGATTTACAAAATGCTCAGAGTGATTTAAGCACAACTAAGGATAAATTGGATAAAATAACTGCTGATAAAAACCAATTAGAGCAAGATAAAACCAAGGTAGAACAAGAAAGAGATAATTTAAAAACTTCTAATACTGAAAAAGATAATGCTATCAATTCTTTAAATAGTAAAATTACTAATTTACAACAAACTGTTAATAATCAAGTAAGTAACGAACAAGTAAGTAATTTAAATCAACAATTAACTTCCTTAACTAGTGAACTAAATCAAGTTAAACAAGAAAAACAAAATCTTGCTTCTCAAATAACTGATAAAGACAAAAAATTAAAAGATCAAGAAGATATTATTACTCAAAGAGATAATACTATCAAAGACCAAGAGGGGGAAACAACTAAAAAAATTGATACTATCTCTGAACTAAATAAAGAAGTTCAAAAACTAAAAGATGAAATTCAAGCCTTAAAGGAACAAAACTTACAAACAGCCCAAGTAGTAGTAGATTCTGATAAGTAGAAAGTAGGTATTGGGAAAAGTAGTGTTAGTAATGGAGGGGGGAATTAATTTGTTTTTTATCTCTTTGATTCGCAGTCCACATTATTTAGGGGGACGTTAATTATACAATTTTGTGCTAAATGAAAACTATACCAAATTCAAAAAGCACAAATAAATGTAGGAACAATTTCTACTATCCTTTAGTTCTAATTCTGGATTTTCAAAGATGACTATCAGTTCTTTTTTCTCTCCAAATTAAAAACATAAAGAAACTAACTACTAAAACAACCGCAACCCCAATCCCGATTTTAGCCGATAAAGATAAAAAAGAATTAGGAAATTGCTGATTACTATTAAAGTTTGTAATCTCTAATTGTTTCAGCAATTGTTCAGTCCGAGATTTAATGGGTAATATACTTAATTTCGAAGGTTTTACTACATTTGCTACTTAGAGGAAGGGGCGTAAAAAAGCATTCTACTTTTAAAGTTTTTTGAATTATTTTCATTTTTTTTTGATAATATCATGATGATTACTCAATCACTTTAAAATATAGTATATAATTTAATGCCTATGGTCAGAAAAGAGAGAAATAGCCAATTAGTATAATTCTGAAACACTGCCTAATTGTCTATATTACTGCTTAATTGCCTTTGTAGTGTTGCAAAAACATTAATAAAAAGAAATACAATAAAAAATAAAATCATGGTAAACAAAACAGAACTTTATCAAACAAGAAAGGATTTAGCGAATGCCAATGTTCCAGTAATTTTAATAGCCGAAGCATTATATAATATAAATTGACTTGCCAAAGATGACTTAACAGGGATAAAAAGTGGTTATAATAGGGATGATTTGGAAAATGCTATACTTAAAGAAGTTTTAAGCATCTGAAAAAACAAAACTTTTAATGCTAATAATATTAAGAACATATTAAACGAAAAGAGCAACGCATACGACACCGAAAATATTTTAAATAGGATAAAAGCGGGGCAAATTGGTTCTGACTGATACAAAACAGGAGAACGAAATAGTGATTTTTTAAAATGGTGGACTGATGAATTGCCAAAATGAAGTGGTACTTTTTGAACTACTAACCCCGATGTAGTTAAAACTTGATATGATAAATTGCTTGCTTATTGGGGGAATAATTTATCCCAACAATTTCCGGGAGGATTAGGAGATGATACATTAGAAGCAGCAAAAAAGAAGTTAGACCAATTACAAACTGACTTAAACACCGCCCAAACTTTCGCCAAAAAATATGAGGATTTAGCGATTTATTGAAAGGATAATTTAAGAACTGATTTAAACAATACACCTTTTCACCCCGACGGATTAAAAGAAGTAAAAAAAACATTAGACCAGTTAAAAGCCGATAAGACACAATTAGAGGGAGAAAAAAACACCCTTAATAAAAACACTGACTTAGTTGATTACTGAAACGCAAATCTTTTAAGTACTTTTAATTCAAAACCTTTAAGTGTTGAAAGTTTAAGATTAGTTAAGGATAAATGAAACCAATTACAAACTGAAAAGTCCAAGTTTGAAGTCCAATCAAAAAACTGACTTGACATTATTTCGGAAAGAAATAAAACTGTTAGTGAGTTAGATGATGAGTTAAGAAACCGGAGCAGTTCTATTGATGAATTGCAAAATATTATAAATGGGTTAAATGTCGAAATTGATGAGTTGACCATTAAAGAAGATAAATTGCAAGAAGAATGAAAAGCAGATTTCTTAAAAGAAGACTTTGGAGATAAATTAGATGTTGAAAGTTTGAAAGCGGTTAGGGAAAAATTAAATATTTTTCAAAAAGATAACAAGGAAATTTACGCTAGAACACAGGAATTAGAGCGAGAAAAAGCAAAATTGACAGTTCAATTAGATGAACTTCAAGGATATTGAGTTCTAAATCTAGTTGAGTTTGGAAAAATTTTAGACCTTGACGGTTTAGCCAAAGTTGTGAAAAGATTGAATGATTTAAGTGCAGAATTGGCAGATAAAAACAATGAAATAGTTAGTTTGGGAGGCAACATTGAGAGTTTAAAAAATCAACTTTCAGAAAAGGAGAAAGAAATAGTTAAAAAAGACTCAGATATTAAACTCAGGGATGAAACAATTGCGGATAAAGAAAAAAATATTCAACAATTACAAAAAGATGTTAATAATAATAAAGATTTGAGCAACAAAATAAAAGAACTAGAAGCCGTGATTGCTCAATCAACAAAAGAACTAAAGAGAGAAACCAAGCAAGAATTAACCTCCTTTTTCCAAGACATGGACATTAGCGATGACGATATTAACGAAAAATATGGTAATAATTTTGATTATGAAACCGTTATTGATGAAAAACTGACCTTAAAAAATAGAATGGATATGAAAAAAGCCTTCAAAATAGTAGCATGTATCTGTGCTACAGAGAAGTTTGAGGAATTGAATAAACCTTATGAAAAAAATCCTGCATCTAGAACAGAACGCTTACAAAGCATGCTGGAAAAAATTGCGAATAACTGAGATAAAACATCATCGTACCAAGAAATAAAAAAAGAAAACAATCCTTTTTACTTGAATAACGTTATCGAAAAACAAGAAGAGTATATGAAAAAAATAGAAGTTTTGTTGGATGAAAGCCAACAGTTACAAAATTTACAACTTCAACTCACTGAATAGTGATAGCAAATACAGAAGGCAAAAAAGTTTTTCCAGAAATATAATAATATGAAAAAAATAATAACAGAACCGAGAAAATTATCAACTTCAATAGATCCTCTTAAAGAATTAGCAACAGAGAAAACTATTTTTTGGATTTTAAAAAAAGAAGGGGGAATTAGAAAAAAAGTAAGCGATTATTTAGATTGATTAAAAAAAGAATATCCAGAAGCAAAAGAGTCAATAGACAAAGTTTGGAGTGATCCAAATACCAAAGAAGATTGAGAAAATTATAATGAAAGCACTTCTAGAGACGATTGATTAGCATTTGTCCGATATTTTACTTTTGATAAGGCTACAATTGAAAAAGTTAAAAAAGGAGCAGGGGAAAAACTAGATCAATTATTTTTAGTTAATGATTCAGATAGTGATACCAAAAAATATTTAAAATCCCAAGCAACAAAAGGTTTGAAAGACGATTTCGCAGTAAATTATAAAGCAGATCAAATTGCCTGAGCAGTGGAACTTTGCAGAACTTTTTATTTAGAAGCATTTCCTAGATATATCGATGAAGGCCTAAAAAAAGAAAACCCTCCTTTGACCTTAAATGATTTGAAAAGAGTAGACGAAAAAGGATTAGAAAAATTCAGACAAGAATTGTTTACTAATTTATACTCCTCTTGAACCATAACTGTTAAAGAAGAAGACATAAATGGTTTGAAAAGGAAATTAATTGGAACTATAACTAAATTTAACGATTTAATACCTGAATTTCAAAATAAAATCATTGGTGAATTAAAGGCAGCCAAGGAAAAGGCTAAAAAAGAAAGTAGTGATGGCATTCCTTGAACTTGAGATTTAACCCCAGAAGAAAAAGATAAAATAGATAAAGCAGCAAATAAGCAAGAACTAGATAACATTGTAGCGAGTATAAAAAGCGAAAGAGATAATATTAGTCCTGAAGACTTAACTAAGGCTAACAATTGAATTAAAGATAACATTTCAAGCAAAAATAAACTAGAAGAATTAATAGTAACTGACGAAGATATTGAAAAAGCATTAGGTTCTCTGAAACTTCCAAAGAATTTTGTAGAAAATGCTAAACAAATTCTTAGAAAGAAAAGAAGGGAACTTACTCCGGAACCAACTACTGCTGAAGGAAAAATTAAAGAACTTTTGATTTGATTTAGGGATAGGGTAAAAGACTTGAAAAAGGGAGATATTACACCAGAAATCACAGAGAAAGAAATTAAAGTATTTAAAGAGTACTATGAGAAAAAAATGGACAAAGTAATACCATTGGTTGAAAAAGCTATAAATGCTGATACTCTAAAGGATTATAAATTGTTGGATGAGGAATGGCTTGACCTGAAAAATAAGGAACTAAACGAAAATAGCAAAAATTATAATTATAAGTTTGATTATTTTGGGGTTTGGAATACGCTTAGAACTCATTTGGAAGAAGCAGAAAGAGTTGCCAAAGAAAATAAATATGATGATTTAGTAAATAAAATAAAGGGCGAGTTAGGACCGAAGTTAGGAAAAGAATTTTTGGAGATATGAGAACATAAAATAGAAGTGAATAAAGAATAATGTTACTTATTATATGACAAGAAAATCATTATGAAGTTGATATCAAAGTAACGATATCACTAGCACAGAAAGAAACAAAATACTAGAAATAGGTTATATTGATGATTCTCCAGAACTATACCTTTCTTCATGGAGGAAGTTGTATTATTATCAGTTAGTAATGGATAGATTAAAAAGTCAAGTAAATGTCTTTGGAAGCATACAAACTCTTATATTGTTTTCTACCCATTGAAACCCTAACTGTATAATAGTCATCAATGGTGATGAAAACTATGGAGTGAATTTATTGGTTTATGAAATGTCTTCAGGCCAAATGAATGAAACCTTAGAAAAAATTTGAATCGATGGAGGATACTCATACTTGTCAAGTGCTAAAAGTAAAGCCTATGAAGTAGAGAGAAAACTAAAAGGAGATAATCCAATTACTTTTTACTATACTCCCGACAGTAGAATCACAATTGGAGCAGAAGACACATGAGATTTTCTTGCTTCGGTATTTCCTTTTACTAAAAAAATCAAGTTACCTTTTCAATCTGCTAAAAGTGCCCCTGATAGTTATGTCAAACCTTTGGATATTGTTAGGGTGTGTGAAAGTGCAGGGGGTCATGGAGTTCACACATGCATATACCTAGGAAACAGAAAAGTTGCCCATAATTTACCCAGTAGTGGTGTTAGAATTGATGATTGAGAAAACTTCACTAATTTTGGTTCCTATGGAGAAAGGAGTTACGGTGTAATGGTTCGTTACCATCCCATTGTTGCTTACAAGCATAGTGATAAGATAATTGAACACATAGCCAAAGTTATGGGTGGTGAGTTTGATATACACAAAAACAACTGTGAAAGTTTTGCCAACAAATGCGTGCACAATTTAGATGTCTCTGAACATATGAGTAGAATGAACGGTAAATGTGTCACAACAGTTGAACGCAAAGTAGTAGGCAATAAAATCTCAGAAAGAATTACAACCTCTTGTGGAGGGGGAGTTTTTTTGTCGTGCCCTTCTGATGCTTTTACCTCAACGGAAGAATTTGACCGACTTTCTCGTAACTATTATAAAGAGAATGAGATAAAGGGTTACGTGCAATCTTCTTCCCATTTTGAGGGTATCAAGTTAGAAGAAAGAATAGAAGTTGCTCCTAAGTCAAGTTATAGGATAAACTAATGAAATTATCGAAGGAAGAGAGAGAAGTAATAATCAAAAGAGTTAAAAAAGATAGAAAAAAGTGAAGAATTGAAAAAATTCTTACTTTTGATGGATATTTTGGTAACGAACCATATAAGGAGTGAAAAGAGTTTTTAATAAACAGTGATACTAAATTAGAATATGAAAAGGATACAATTTTGGCAGCAAAAGGGGAACATTTAATTATTGTTGAAGATAAAATGTATGGTAAGATTGATTTCTCTGCTGATGAATGAAAAGAGTTAGAACAAATATTAAAGCAAAACAACGACAATAAAGAAGTTTCCTCTAAAAATTCTCCTAACTTTCCCTCTGGAAAAACAATACTTTGAATAGGCGTTGCTTCATTAATTGTTATATTAGGAGTTGCTGTTATTGTAAAGAAAAAAAGAATTAAACTAATTTAGTACAATATTGTATTTTGTCAATGCAAAAAAACTTTTCTACCAAATAATGCAGAACTTTCCCATCTGATTGCTTAAAATAGTGTTAATATAACATTTTCAAAACTATATGACTACAATATTTATCCAAGAGAAAGTTAAAAATAATCAGTTAACTCTAAAAGCCGTTACTAGTAAGGACGAATTACATCCTCTAATTGAGAAAAAAGAATGAAAATCTACCCTTATTTCAGAGGAAAAAATTTGCTACTTGTATGTTAAAAAGGAGAATGAAGATTATAATTTTTCTCGGATTTATGACTATTTTGCCAGTTTTGCCAAGAGTAATGAAAGAAGTTGAAATATTGACATTCAATCATTTACTAGCAAGAACCTGTCCGAAGAAGTGGTAATTAAAGCCATTAGCGAAGGCCTATTATTTGGTGGTTATAAAACAATAAATTACAAAGGACTAGAAAAAGAACAATAATTCATATTTTTTACAAGTCTATTTTAAGGTAAAAATGTATGGTAGAGCGAGAATAAAACATTTTTGTCTAATAGGAATTGATAAAGCAAGAAAAGAAATTGAAAGACAAAAATTTTATCTTGCTATTATATATTATAAAATTATATTAATGATGAAAAAGTAGCAGAAAAAGTTTATAAAAAATATTTAAGGGTTCTTATTAATCCCTCTTTCCTTTATCCGGAAAAGAAAAGTAAAAAATATCTTCACACTTTCACAGGGAAAGTTTTGGAAGCATTGCTCCAAAATTAGTAGTGAACTTTACCGGAAGTAAAACAGGGCAAAGTTAAGTTCTAATTGGATTTACCAAGGATTTATTAAAATCATGGTAATCCTTCGGAATAATCCGAAAGATTTCTTATCAGTTCCACTATTAGAACTTAAAGATAAAAGAACTGATATAAGTAAAAACTTTTTTTACTAAAAAGAGAGAACTAGTTTAGTTTCGGACAGTATATAAGTCCCTAGGGAACTCTCAGTAAGTTAAAAAAGAAATTCCTAAACTGACTTATAAAAACAAATAGTTTAGGTTCTGAGTTAGCACAGTTAGATTAGGATTCTTTGAATTCTAATGAATGCTAATGCCACGCTACTGAGGCAAGAAGTAGTAAAATATTTAGAGGAATATGGCACATATATTCGAAGAAAACAATTTTAAAAATCATTTAAGAAATAATGCAACAGAAAGTTGATTTAGTCAGAGTAGTTCGAATGTTAGATATGAAAATTCAAATGGAACTTTTAGTGCTAGTACAAATAGCCAAAATACCGTTTGTCTTAATTTTCCTTTAACTGATCCATCCCAAATGAAAACAAATGAAAAGGTTGGAGAAGCAATTACAGGGACAGAAGCGGGGGCAGCCGCTATTCTTTCGGGAGTATTAGCACCAATAACTGCCGGAGGAAGTTTGGCTCTTGGAGCAACTGCTATTGGGGCAGGAGCAGGAGCAAAATTTATTGATAAAAAAAGAAAAAACCCCGAAAATGTTTACTTTACTTTAAGTGCTGTAAGTGCTGACGGGAGCGAATGAGTAGCCCAACAGGTTAATGTAAATGAAGTTAAACAGGTAGCAGAAAATATTGCTCGGTGAAGCCATGAGGTTTATCAAGAAAAGTTTGCGGTTCAAACTGAAATTCAGCAAAGTTAATTTAAAAGATTAATGAGTAAAAAAAACTTGGCAAATTATTTAAGGGGCTTTCGCTCCTTTTGTATATGCTGTTAATGGTGAATACACTTTTAACGGGTTTTATCTTGGACGAACCTGCAAGGAAAATTTGCTGAATTATTCTTTTTTCTCTACAAATCTTAACTTTAATGATAATGTTTTACTTATGGCTTATTTCTGATTAAAAAGATGAAGGGGCTGATGCAGGAATGGAAGAGACTATAAAAAAAGAGTAGTAGGAAAATAATGAACTTTAAAAAAGAAAGGCTTGCGATGCTTTTTGAAAAAAGGGCAAAATAGAAAAAAGTAGACTTAAATATCATTTCGCTATTACCCTAAATCCTTTTCATTGATTACAATCTTTTTTAGCAGCGAGTATGGTTTTTAGTCTAGAAAAGGCGGTGAAAGAAGGAAATTCTTTGAGTTTCTTTTTTTTGTTCTTCCTTGGAATGTTATCGGTGGTTAACTTAATTTTTATTTTCTATCAGTGAATGAAATTAGAAAAACTTTCAAGGATGATAATTAAAATTGACAGGAAAATTGCTGAGGAGTTAAGAAATGAAGATTATGTTCCCAATGAATAGACAGAAAATAGTTGAATTATTTCATAGGAAATCACTAGTCGAGCGAAAAAGAAATGAATATGCTGATTTAATTTATTGATTACGTGTTTATGTTCCTTGATTTACTAAAACTGGGGATGATTAAGTTATGGAATAAGGTTAAAGACAAAGCGAGAATAAAAAATTCATTTCTTTTTAAATTGCCTTTAAAAACAGTTGGCTAACTCTCTAAAAGTTAGCATTTTAAAATAATCAGAAAAATAATATGAAAGTAAGTAAATTAATCATACCTTTATTGAGTTTAAAAAATATAAATAGTGCTAACAACCAAATAAGTCAGGCAAAGGTGATAAAATTAGAAAAGGAAACAAATCCTGTATTTTACGAGTTGCGGCTTGCTCGGATTTCTTATGCTGCGTGTATGGGTGCTAGTGACACAATTAGGAATTATGCTTAAAATATCATTTCGACTTAAAAAGTCAGATGCCGAGCAAGGCAATTTAGAGTATATTTCTATCAATGACCCCAAAAAGGTTTTAGAAGGTAAATTCAAAGACATGTATTCTTGCGAAACTTACCTATCAGATAGAAAAAAAATGTTTCCGGTTTACGCCTGTAATCCTATTGACGCAATTTTTTATGCTTCTAATTTTGCGAGAATTCATCTACAAAATATTACTAAACAGGGCTATAAAATTAGTGAAAAAGAAAGCGGTGAAACTTAGAAAGAGGCGTGAACGCTAGAAAATGGAGAGCCGCAATTGATTTTGCGAGAAAGGATAAAAAAG
The DNA here is from genome assembly GCA_910592215.1 of Entrophospora candida. NCBI lineage: Eukaryota > Fungi > Glomeromycota > Glomeromycetes > Entrophosporales > Entrophosporaceae > Entrophospora > Entrophospora candida. The sequence goes on from CAJVPN010000216.1 coordinate 11,369, forward strand.
ATAAAAGCAGCAAAAGATATTCCTCCTGAAAGCAAGCAAAAGATATTAAGAAATTTGAAAGAAAGTTTTGGAAAAGTATCGCACATTAAGGAATGTTTGGGAAGTTAGCATTATAAAAAAAAAATTAGGGGGTATTAATGCTCCCTCCTAATAATTGAAAGTTAAAGCATTGAATTATTTATGACAAAGAAAATTAATGTTTTACAAACTGGTAATATTTACTTTTTTTACCGTCCGAAAGTAGCGGATAATCGGGGAGTTCAACGACTTTTTTTAGTTCTTCATTCCCATTCACTAAATAAATATTATTTATTAATTATTGGTAAAAAAAGGTTACCGACAGCAAATGAGGGAAGTTATTTTGCTTTTGTTGAAGCAATTAAAAGAGAGAAAAATGACTTGCTTCTATCGCTAAATGAGAAACATTATCCAACTAAAACTCGTGGAGAGAGAGTATTACCAGTTTCCCACTGTTTAGGTATTGGAAAATTCCTTTTAGTAGAACACAATAATCATACCCATCTGGTTTATCGGTTAACCAACCCAAAAGTTATCAAGTCGGTCCACGAAGAGTTTAATTTACAAAAAGAAGATGATTATTTGATTAGTGTTAAAAATCCTCAAGTCGGCACCCCAACTGGGATGGGATTTGGCGAAAATAAAAAAGTTAATTATCCCTCTACTCTTCAAAAAAAATTTGCTAATTATCGCTTTATTCCTCTTACTTCCTCGGAATTTTTAGACTATGAAGGAACTGAGTTACTCTTAATTCCTCAAAAAAAGGAAAGTTTAGTTGCAAGAGAAAAAGAGGCGGAGCAATGCTTAGAAAAAATTAACTCTGACGATTTATTGGACGAACTTGCTAAAATAGTTTCGCCAGAGGTAATTGCTCCGATTGAGGATTAAAATAAACAATTATGAAAAGTCATCGATGCAACTTATATCCCAGTAAGACCTGTTTGGGAAAAATCAAAGGAAAAGTAGTGGAAAATCCCATAATAACTTTTGACAAAATTGACAAAACCGATGAACTATGTCTAAAAATAAGAATTAACAAAACAGCCAAGGAAGTTAGAAAAGGAATAGAAAACCAAAAACCTTATCTTTGTTACATAGGTCTTGAAGAACATGGCAAAAAAATATTAAAAAGTTATAAAACTAAAAAAAATCAGAAAATTGTAGTTCCTCAAAAAGGAGAAACATACTGATTTTTCCTACATCTAGGCAAAAAAAATTACCAATGAACTCATGATTGGCAATTAATAGAAAATGAATAAAGAATATTATTTAGTAACTAAAAATAGAAAATCTCAGGAAATATTAGATAACTCGGTTTTGAAATTAGCCGCCGTTAATTGGGCTCGGGATTTACAAGATTCTCCACCTAATAAATTGCATGCTAAAGAGTTTGCCGAGCAAGTTAAGGAAAAGTTTAGTAGGTTTAAAAATGTTGAAATAGAAATTTTGGACAAAAAGGCCATTGAAAAAAATAAAATGGGTTTGTTGCTAGCAGTTAATGCTGGAAGCCACCACGAACCACGAGTAGTAATTCTGCGTTATTTTGGCGATAAGAAAAATAAAAAGAACATTCTTGGACTAATCGGAAAGGGAATAACTTTCGACAGCGGAGGGTATAATTTGAAATCTTCGACAGCCTTGGAAACCATGAAATTTGACATGTCTGGGGCGGCTGTAGTTTGTGCTTCTTTCCTAGGTTTAGTTCAGAAAAAACCAAGAATAAATGTAATAGCAATTGCCTGCTTAACCGAAAATGCCATTGGCGGCCACGCTACTCTTACTGAATCAGTAATAACTTCCATGAGTGGAAAGACAGTTGAAATTAACAACACTGATGCCGAAGGTCGCTTGGTTTTGGCAGATGGAATTACTTATGCTATTCAAAAGGAAAAAGTAAACAAAATAATTACCGTTGCCACTCTAACAGGGGCTTGTGTTTTAGCCTTAGGAGAAAATACTACTGGAATTATGACTAATAACCGCGAATTTTACCGGCAATTTAGTCAGGCGGCCCAAAAGGCTCAAGAGCAGATTTGAGAATTGCCCCTCTTTCCAGAAAATACCAAGAGTTTGAAAGAAAATACTACTATCGCTGATATCAGCAATATTGCCGGCACTAGATACATGGGGGCCTCGAGTGGAGCCGCTTTTTTACAGGAGTTTGTGGAAAAACTACCTTTTATTCATTGTGATATTGCTGGAACGGCTTCAAAGTCTAAATCCAAGCGCGGGACCGGAGTCATGGTAAGGACTTTGATAGAACTAATTTCTTGTTAGCATTTAAATTATATAGAACAAATTCCTATCCCACTTGCCTCCTCTATTAATCACTCTTTATATTTGATTAAACTAAAAACTTTAAAATAGATAATAATTAGCGAAAAAAATATATGCCCTTTTTTTTAATCACCTTCTTAGTCAGTGCCTTCACTATAATCCTTACCTGAATTCCTGCTTTAGCTACCACCAGGATAGGTCTAACCGATATCTTTCCATATATTTATAAAACAGCCAAAGAAAAACTAGCAGGTCAAGGATTATCAATTTTTGCTTTTGCTTTCTTCTTATACGCTATTTTACAGAGTCAGGCCTTTCAGGCTCTGTTTGCTTCCAAGAGAAAGTGATTAGAAAAAAGAAAATACTTTACCATTGGTTTAATTACAATTGTAGCGGCCTTAATCTCTTCCAATTTATCCTGGTTTGACGAGTTTGTTCACTTCTATCCACTGGTTATTCCACTTTTGCTAGCCATGGGATTTGATATTTTTTCCTCTATTCTTTGCCTTTATGGTGGCTCAGTGGCCGGACTATTAGGATTAGTCTCAAGCCAACGAATGAGCGAACATTTTGATGCCTGTTTTAGCGAAGTCCAAGGAAAAATTAATTATAATGGTTTAAGTGGGATAGGCTTTCGTTTTGCTTCCTTTGCCCTCTTTGTTTCAATTATAGTTCTTTTTAATATTTGGTATTGTAGTCGCAATCGGCAGAAAGTCACCACTCAAAAAAACGATTTAGCCAGTCAGGAAACTTCTCCTCGTCTTAATAAGAAAAGAAAATGAATATTAGCGGTAGCAGCATTTTTTTTATTTAGTAGTTTTCTTTCCCAGGTGCCAGCAGTGGCCGATAAATTAGGGTTAGGCAAAGTAGCCGAAAAAGTTCCGGAACATATAACCAATGAAGAAAAAGTATTCGAACACGAAAATTTAGGGAAAGTTGAAAAAATGGAAGTGGCTAAAACCAAAGAAGAAAAAAAAAAGAATTGGGGAGTCTTTGGTAAATGAGAAGAAATGGCGATTAATTGTTGATTGATTATTGGAGGAATAATTATTTGTTTGCTAGCCCGACAAAGCATTATAGGAAACTTAACTACCGCTATCCAAAATGCAATTCCTTTGGTGTTAGTTTATATTTTTGCGGCAGTGCCTGCTACTATCATAAAGAAGTCAGGCATGTCGGAAAATTTAGGGAAAATATTATTACCTGAAACGGCCAAGGGTGCGGGGAGTAGTTTTGCCTTGTTCTCGGTCTTCGGGGTGTCGTTTTTACTGACCTTTGCTGTCGGAAGCACTCCTGCTATAGCTATTGCTTTAGTAACAGCTTTAGCACCAACTTTACTTTCTTTTGGAGAATCTACTCTTATCTATGCAGCCCTGTTTGCTTGATTAGGAGCCCTTATCGGGATGGCTTTCTCTCCTAACAACGGAATTCTCCGGGCCAGTTTAGAAAAGGGTAAAACAACCTATAAACAATTTATTAAGAAGACTTGAATATTAGTTATAATTATGACCTTGGCTGCATTAGGATTAGTTATTTTCTGGGCTAAATTTATGGTGAAAGGATAGAAAATCAAAAAAATAAAAATTAGTATAACAACATGAGAAAACGAAAAGACGAAAATGGAAATTTAAATATTACTTGCGATAATTTAGAGGAATATTTTAGGGAATTTGCTCAATATCGGAATTTACCAGAAGTAGAAAATTGGGTTAAGACCAAAGAGATTCCGCATGAAGGACTTTTAGAAGATTCAATAAATAATAAAATGGTAAATTTTCTAGTAGGTGTTAAAAAAGATGCTCGAAAACTAGAATTACCGGTCGATTTAAAAAGTCAAGAATGAGAATCCCGACGCGAAAAAATCAACAACACTTTAAAAGAAATTTGGAAAACCGGCGAAAATAAAAACCCTTATAATTTGGATTTAAATTGGCCGACTTCTGACAGACAAGATGGAAGTAAAAAAGAGCAAGAAAAAAAAACGATTGAAAAAGCGTTGGCTGGTCCCTTAGTAAAAAATAATTCAGGAGAGAATGCCAAGCAAATACTGGAAAAATATATTGGTTTCCAAAGAGAAAAAGATAAATTTGAGAATTATGTTTACTTATACGCTGCGGTTAAGGATGATAAATTCCATCCAAAGAAGGAAATTATTTGCTATTCGGGAGCACCGGGAACCGGTAAAACCACTTTTGTTAAAACCCTTAAAGATGCTATGGGAGTAGAAATAGAACTAATTTCTTGCACCGGATTAAAAGATTCCTCTGAATTTTCTATTTTAGGCGACGAAAATAAACCTAGTTTGCCAGCCTGAGTAATGAAAAAAAAACGTTGTAAAAATTTTATTATTCTACTTGATGAGGGTGAAAAAGTTCAAGACGAGCAAGTTCAACGGGACCTAAAAAAACTTTTTGAACTCTACTTAAACAAGGAAGGACAGGATAAAGGAGAAACCAAAAGTAAAAAACTCTTTGATAAGTATTACCAAATGGATATCGAACTAGACCATATTATTTTTTTCATGACAGTTAACTATCCTGAGGATTTGGTTCCAACCCTGAAAAGTTTTATGGAAATACGCCGGTTAGAAGATTATTCAGATGAAGAAAAGAAGAAAATATTAAAACTAAAAAAAGAAGAAATCGAAAAAAAATGGGAAGCAGTTTACGGAGAAAAAAAAGAACTAATTCCCAACTCGATCATTGAATTGCTTCCTCAATATATTAGGGAGGGAGGAATACGGCAAACTGAAAGGGTGCTATACAAAATTGAAAAAGAATATGTTAATGCCAAGGAAAAGGGACTGGAATTTTCCTTAGGCGACCCTCAAGAATGATTGAAAAAAAATGTTTTGGCTTACCAAGAAAATTTTTCCCCAGGTTGAAAGCATTATTTTTTGTTTTCATTGTGAGCCATCATTTGAGTTCTCTTGCTAATAGTTATTGTCAATAAAATTATACTAAGAAAGGAAAAGTTAGAAGAAAATTAAGAATGAATAAAGATTTATTATTAAAGGAAGTAGAAAAATTAGAGACTTTTTGGGAATGAACCAAAAAGAATGATAAAAATAACATTAATCGTTTCCCACGAGTCATTTTTTTTGCGGGAGAAGAATACAACCAGGAGTTAGTCCAAAATCAGGAATTACAAAAGAAAATATTCCTTACCGTCGATTTTAGCCAAGTAAAAAAGGAAGATATTCAAAAAATAGAAGAAAAAATTAAGGAAACTCACGATGAATTATGTTTTATTTATGTGAAAGATATTAATAAAGGCATCGACCCTCAGCAAGAAAAAACTTTTTTGCCTTACTTTGACCCTTCACAAGAGGGATCTGGAGTTGTTTTCATTATTACCAGTTCCACTTCAGACATGGGAAAACTTTCAACCCCTTTAACCTCTCGTCTTGATTGTATTAATGCCGAGACTGCTAATCCGAAGCAATTTTTTTTAGATAAATATTTCTATTCTATTTTGATTGCCTCTTTTCTCACTTTTTTAACCTTGATACTATTCCTTACTTATCATTACCGTGGAAGGGAAGAAGTAGAAGAGGCTGGAAAAATGGTGTAAAAAAATCAAAAAAACTCACCTAAACACTTTCAAATATTTACTATATAAAACTATATTAAAGAGAAATAATAATATATGTTACCATGGCCAACAAAATATTTATCAAATATCAAATATTCCTGTGCCAGTAAGGCACAAAAAATATAGAGAGAGTAAGAAAAAAATAGTATAAAAAAAGAAACTTCTCCCTTTCGCACTAGTAGCCTTTATAGACTAGTAGCGACTTTCCTAGAAGTAAAATTGGGTAAAGTAATGTTCTAATTAGATTACTAGATTTTTTCTAATAGTCTTTGGATTTCTTAACCAGTTCCACCATTAGAATATTAAAGTAAAAGAATTGGTTCAGTTGGCTAACTCTGTAAAAGTTAGTGAAATAATAATCAAAAACAATAATTAGTATTTACAGTAAAAATAATGACAGATTTAAGGAAATACAAAATAACGAATATTAGGGTAGAATCAGTCTGGAGAAAATTTGAGTTAGATGGTTATATAATTTATAAAAGCACTACTAGGAATCATATTTATTGTATTAATTGTCGTCCCTTTTCTGAATTTCAAGTGGGAGATTACTTAGAAATTGATTTAGAGAAGACAACACTTTACGAGTCGGGTCATGACTTTAATGAGGTCAGCACAGTAAGAAAAGTCAGTTCATCGGAGGTCATGCCTTCTAGTTCATCAACAGACATGGTTATTGGTTCAACTACTATAACTAGAAATCAAATTCTGGCGATTGGTCGGGAAATAGATGCTTTAATAGACCAAAGTGGTGGACGAAACGAGTATGAAACAAAGGTGAGTGTTGACCCCGATAGTGGCAAATATAGTGGTTTTTCTATAATAGGACGAAGAAAATAAAAAAATTATGAACTACCAAAAAAGTTTTGTTTTAACTAAAATAACAGATATTTTAAAAGAGTTCCAAGAAGGAGTTGATTTTACTATTGAGAGCAAAGAAAAGATTATTTTTCATAATAAAGAAATAGTTAATCGCCTTATGCAACAATGAAAAACAGAGGGATTTTTTGCAGCAGTAGAGGAATTAATTCCTTCTGCTGTTTGTTCTTACGAAGAAAATGGGCGAAAAGCTGCTTTAGTTTTTAAATCTGGAAAAAACAAAAAAAATATTAGCCAAGAATTGGAAAAAAAATTCGAGAGGACTGCCGCTATTAATGTTGTTTATCAAAATAAAAATAATCAAGGAATACATGCCGACAGTGAAAAATTAATCGAAGCAAACAGGGAAAATGCTCCTAACTTAGTAGAGGAAGGAAAAGAGATTAAAAACTCGCCTAAGCAAATTTGTTATCCCTCAGAGAATGAAGAAGAAAAAGATAAAAATTCTCCTGATTTAAAAAAGAGTGAAGAAAAATTAGGAATTAGTCAAAATAACTTGTCTCCTTCTAATTCTAATTTTCCAACTGTTTTAGTAATTGGTGGAGGAATAGCATTAGTAATAGGACTGGTAACGTTATTTACATTAAGGAACAAAAAAAAGAAAAGATTATAGTAGTTGTTAATAAGGGGAGTCTAACCACTCCCCCTAATAATTGAAAAAAATCTTTTGAATTATTAGATTAGAAAAATTTTAACTATCAAGACCCATCTTTTTCTATTATTGTAAAAGAAATTAATTAAAAATACTTTATATGCCGACAATAAAATTTCGTTCAAAAAAATCTCTAAGCAAACGCTTTAAAAATTTATCCAAAGGAAAGTTAAAACACTGGCATGCCTATACTTCCCATTTAGCCACTAGCAAATCCACTAAGCAGAAAAGACACTTACGTAAAAGTTCTTTGCTAGACAATAGCGATTGAAGGCGGCTGAAAAAAATGGTAAAATAATGAATGCAAAGTTAGCCGAACTTTTTTATAAAAAACACCGCCAAGAAAGTAAAAGGGATAGTTTATATAATTATATATTATCAAGTTTTTTTTCAAGCATTTTTTTATTTTTGCTTATCGCTCTTGAACTTTTTTTCCTTTTTTTACACAAGAAAAGTGGATTTTTTAAATGGGGGGTAGAAAGCGAATGGTCTTCTGTAATTTCAACAATACTTATAATGATTAATTTATTTTTTTGATTTTATGGTCTGATTCGAAATTATTTTAACCTCTATTACAGACTTCCCCGCTATTCGGCAAAAATTGCCCAAATTGACCACCAAATTATTGAAGAGTTAAAAATTAATACTTAAAATATTAATAAAAAAAAGGAAGCATGCCTGAGTGGTTTAAAGGGCCAACTTGGAGAGTTGGAGTACACCTTAAGTACCAGAGGTTCGAATCCTCTTGCTTTCGCCAAATAGATTTCTACATTTTTTTTCGCCATAAAAATAAATTATGCCAACGCCTTATGAAATTCTTGAAGTTCCTCCTGAAGCTACTTGAGAAGAAATAAAAAGAGCATACAAAAAGTTAGCCCTTAAATGGCATCCTGATAAAAACAACAATTCTCCCGAGTCTACTGAAAAATTTAAAGAAATTAACAATGCCTATGCACAATTAGACCCCAATTCCGACATTAATGATAATTTTGATAGCGAAGGCGAATTCTCTTCTGAAGAATTAGATAAAATCATATTTGCCTTGGAGAAATTAAAAGCCACGTCTCTTATATATAATTTCCTAGACACCTTTGGATTTGCTATCAATGAATCTAACCTAGACCCTAATCTTTGAACAAATTGGAGACAAAAGTTTGACAATTTTAATACGACCCAGGAAATAATAAATTTCAAAAACCAGTTAATAACTGCTTTAGAGCAAGAATTTAATAATAACGAATCAAACTTTAACCAAGCATTACTCGCCCAGAAGCAAGGAAGGATTGCTGTGGAAGACTATTTAAAAAAGAAAGGTGTCAGCGACTATGATTTAAATGAAAAATTAAAAAAAAGTTCTAATGGTTCGATTACTAATTTCCGAGGCGATTGAATTATTGATGATACCTGAAAAACTATTATTTTTCAATATATTGACCAAATAGTAACTCAAAAAGCAAGGAAAACTAACAGGACCCCGGGAGGACCAAATAATCCTCCTCAACCGACTCCCGGCGGGCCAACCCCACCAGGAAGTCCTCCTGCACCTGGGAATGCTGATATTGACCAGGAAAGAAATAACGCCAAGCAGCAAATTAACCAAGCCTTGCTCGACAAGAAACTTCAAAAAACCGACCTGGAACCCAATTTTCACAACTATGAAAGGCAAATAGACCAATTAAACGACAAGGAACAAATCAGAGATTTTGCCCAACGGATGATTAACAAAATTAATCAGCATCAACCTAGTAACAAACAAAAAAAAGCGGATGTAAAATTAGAGGGATTATCTTTACCAATCAAATTAGCAATCGGGAGTAGTATTTTACTTGTAATCGTAACAATTGCAGTTTTAATAATTAAGAAAACCGCAAGAAAATAAAATATGCTACATTCCCTCGAAGAAAAAAGAAAAATTATTTTGGATAATTACAGTCGCCCTAGCAAGCAAATAGACTTAGAAGAGTTAAAAAAAAAAAGTGAAGACTGACAAATATCTTTTGCTACTTTTCGCAGTTTAGAAGCAGGTTGCGGTGATACTATTCATTTACTAATAAAAAAAAGAGACAATTATATTGAAAAATGTTTATTTTCTGGACAACAATCTTGCTTGATTACCGTTGCAGCAGCCAATATACTATGCTCCTACTTAGAAAAAAAAACTTTCGAGGAAAGCCAAAACATATTAAATAACTGTCAAGCAATGACCGATAGAAAAAAATACAACTTAGATAATTATCCTAATCTACAAGTTTTTAGCGATATATTTAATTATCCTCATAGGATAGAATGCTTAAAAATAGTGCTAAGAGCGATTAATAGTGAACTAAAAAACAAATAAAGAATTAGTAAAATTTCTCTAACAATTGCAACTATTCCTCAAAAATTCCTGAAAGTTTTTGTCCAGACATTAATTCAATAAACGCCTTTTTCTTTAATTTAGTATAAATTCTAGTTGGAGATTTTTGCAAATAGCGAGTTTGCCGTAAAACCGGTTTTTGGCGACTAGTTCTAACGTTTTTAACTTTTACTTTAAACATTTCCTCGAATGCTTTTTTAATTTGAAATTTATTAGCAGAAGATAGAACATAGAAAGAGCAAACCTTGCTCTTATGATAAAGTAATTGACTTTTTTCACTTAAAATTGGTTTTTGGATGAGCATATTTATAATTTATTATTTTTTTTTGAACCAAAGGAATAGATTAATTCTTGAATTTCCTGATTTATGTTTTCTTTTGACATAACTCTTATTATTATAATTTTATATTTATTATCTTTTTAAACAATAATATACAAATTAATTAAAAACTTAATTACTTCTTAAGTGAAACTTCTATTCGAGCCTTTAATTCAGCAATTCTTTACTCTTTTACTTCTCGAAAAAGATTATTACTTTCTCTGCTCTGTTTCAATTGCCATTCTAAAAAAAACAAGTTCGATTTCGTCCGCTTGTAAGTTATTTTCTAAACTCTCTAATTGTTCTTCTAAACTTCATATTCTTTCCCTCCGAGAAAAATTATACTTAATTTCGAAGGTTTTACTACATTTGCTACCTGAAGGAGGAGTATAAAAGCACTTCGCTTTCAAAGTTTTTGAATTATTTTCATTTTTATTGTTGCTCTCTTGTAATTATAAAGTAATTTTTAAATAAACGGGTGAAAAAAAGTTAAACTCTCCGATTTTCCGATAATCTCAATTATTTTTATTGCTATATTTTCAGTCGTGGGTTAGTGAAAAATCTATGACGTTGCTCTTTCTTTTACCTCCTCTTTATTTAATAAACGAATAATTCAATGCAATTCAGGTCCCTTATCCGTTCCAGTCAATACTTTTCTTACCAGCAAGTAAAATTCTTTTTTTGATGCTTGGCTCTTTGAACAAACTAATTTGAGAGTACTTTTTATCCTCTCCGCCTCTCACTCTTCTAATCCATCCAATCCTTTACTTAATTCTTCTAATCATAAAACTTCATTGTCTTTAAGTTCAATTTTTTGATCTGGCTTTTGAAAAAAATAAATGGTTAGATCAATTAACTCTTGAAAATAATTCAATTGAGAACGGAATAATAGAGAAATTTGTTTTACCCATTCTTTTTTTTCTAGTTCTAAGTTATACTTTTCTCCCAAAAATTTTCAAGAATATTCAGCAAATTCTTCCTCGCTTAATTTCTGGATATAATGATTATTGTATCAGTTAAGTTTCCCGATATTATATACCGCTCCGCTAGCGTGCAGTCCTTGAAAATTAAACTCTTTTATTGCCTCATTCAAGGAAAATATTTCTCGGGTAGTAGCACTAGGGCTCCAGCCTAAAAAAAGCAAATAATTAACTATTGCTTGCGGTAAATAACCTTTTTTTCTTAACTGACTAATTAATTGCCATTGATTAGTTTCTAGGTCCCTTTTAGAAAGTTTTTTTCTCTCTCGATTAAGGATTATTGAAACATGTGCAAAATGAGGTGGTTTTCAATCAAAAGCCTCATATAAAACCAGTTGCTTGGCTGTATTAGGCAAATGTTCTTCAGCCCGCAAAACATGACTAATTTCCATGGAGTAATCATCGACAACCACTGAAAAGTTAAGCAAAGGCATTCCGTTACTCCGACAAATAACAAAATCTTCAATGTCTTGTCCTCGGAAATTCACTTGACCCCGCACTAAATCTTTTAATTGATATTTTTTTTCTCGCGGAACTCGGTAACGAATAACATATTCTTTTTGATTTTGAAGCAAAGATTTAATCCTTACTGATTCTAATTCCAAGCATTTTCGAGAGTACTGATAATTACCTCTTTGGTTTTCAACCAAATATTTTTCTCTTTCTTTTTCCAATTCCTCCCGAGAGCAGAAACAATAATAGGCTTTCTTCTCAACTAGCAATTTCTCAATATATTTTTGATAAATATCTAACCTTTCAGTTTGGCGATAAGGTCCATACTCACCTTTTTCGAAAACTGACTCATCAGGTTTTATGCCAAGCCAAATCAGGTCTTGATACTGTTTATTAATAAACTCCTCTTGGTTTCTTACGACATCTGTGTCCTCAATACGAAGAATAAATCGACCTTCATTTTGTTTGGCAAAAAGATAGTTAAAAAGAGCCGTACGGGCTCCGCCAACATGCAACTCTCCTGTCGGACTGGGAGCAAAACGAGTCCTTACACTTCAACTTTCTTTTTTCATGGGCAGAGTTAACGAATTGACTTAGAAATTTTGTTAATTTCCCTTTTAATTTGAAAAATCGCTAGGGCAGCAAAGGACAGAGGAATAAGATAACTAATATTAAGCCAAGCAGCGTAAGTTCCATATTCCTCTTTCACTAACTTTTTCCCTTCAATAAAAACTCTTATTAATTCTGCACTGATTGCTAATATACCAAACTTTTTTAAAGTTTCTTTACAATGCTCATTTGACTCAGTAGCTTTAGTAATTATGTAGTCCTTTTTTTTGTCTTCTATTCCCTCTGCCTTATTAATCGTATAACACATTTGATTAAAAGGAGCTTTAAGCAAAGAAGTAACTCAGCCATCCACACAAAATAAAATTCCTTGGAAAACTATCACACAGATAACTAACAATAAATCTTCGCTGCTTCATTCTCATTTTCTTCTTAAAGATAAAATTTGTGGAGCTACCGCGAAGGCTCAAAACAAATAAGCAATTATATAAATAAAAATTAATCAGAAAAGGATTTTATAATATTCACGGAACTTATCTTTTATCCTCTTAAAAACTTTCTTGTCAAGTTTTTTTCCTGCTAATTTATTATTTTTTTTTTCCTTTTCTACTTTTTTGGTGCCCATACTAAATAGGATAAATATATTTTATATGCTTTTTTAAACTGTGAGTTTTCAACGACCTTTAGTTCGGCGTGCCACAATTACCGAATAATTCTTTTTCATTCTTTTCCGGAATCCATGCTTCCGAACTCTTCTAATTTTGCTGGGTTGGTAAGTCCTTTTCATAACAGATATAATATAAATTATTTAATATAGAAAGCAATCACTAGATGTTGTGAAGACCCTATCGTTTACGAAAAGATTGACAATTTCGGGAAATAATCGAGCAAGAACAGAAAACAATTAATCCTAGTTTTACTATTTTTTTTGCTGCTAACAATCATGATAATTGCCGATTTGGCATTGCCACTCCTAAGAAATTAATTAAACTAGCCGCAGACCGTAATTTTTACAAGCGACAAGTAAAGGGAATGCTAATATCCCACTTAAAATCTGAAGAAAAAAAACAAGCAGATAGTTGCCAGACCAATACCGAGCACTGCCATTCCGATTTGGTCATTATTATCCGCTATCCTTATTTAAAAAATGATTTTGTTACTAACCAAGCAAATCTTTATAAATTACTCGACTTAGTAGAGGAAAGATTAAAAAATTCTAAAGAAAAAGATAAATTTTCGGAAAAAAATTAATAATATATGACGAAAGGAAAAAAAGTTCAATTATTCCAAATAGTTAGAAATATCTTACGAATACTTTGTTTAATTATATTTCTTCACTGATCAATATTTACCAATTACGCTAGTTGCATTAATTACCGTGAAAGCATTATAGAAGAAAACGAAAAACAAGGAGATAGAATAAAAAAACATGACGGAGAAACCGATAAATATAATAAAAATAAGAAACTAACCATTGCGGAAATTGAAAATGAGATACTAAATCAGATTGAAGAAAAATCGGGCAAAAAAGAGTTGCCGAGAAAGTGAAAAAATGAAGAACTACCAAAATTAAAAGATTTAGATGAAGAAATTGAAGGATTAGCAAAAAAAAATGACCTTAGCGAAGAAGATATAAAAACGTTAGAAAGCAAAAGGAAAACCTACGAGGAAAATCTTGAAAAAGCCAAGAAAAAAACTATTGAAAATATTCAGTACCAACTAAAAGAAAATGGATTAACTGCTGCTGACCTTAATGATAATCGAAACTGAAAAGAAAGTTTAGCAAAAGATCCGCTGCGCTTCTTTTTTATCTCTCCTCTCGACAAAACTGCTAAACTAATGGGGCTAAGAAGTTCTCCTGATAACGGCTGGTTGATAGTAGGAGAAATAATTTTTAAGTTAGTGGTAATAAAACTAATATTTAATTTAGTTAGTTTTTGAGAAACTACTGCTGTTCATGAGGGGATGGCAAAAATGCAGAACCCTTATCTTAGTGTAGAAGAAAAAGAAAAAATCCAAGAAGAAATTTCACCTTTGTTTAAATACATGATTTTCAATGGTTTAATGATATTTTTGTTCACTATTGCCCTTCCTTTTATCCATCCTTTCTTTATTGACAAGACTAGTATTTGGTATTGTAAGACGGTTGAATGATACTGATGAGTCTTGCCGAGTTTTATTGCCAGCCTCCTTTCTATTGTTAGCAGCGAGTTTCTTCGACAAGGACGAATATTAAGCAAAAGAGAAATCAAAGATTATTTGGCTAAAAGTTGGGTGATGATTATAATTTTTAATTTGCTTTTCCTAGTCTTAGCTCCTTGATATTTAGGAAGAAGTCAAGGGGTTTATTGGTTTTGTTTCTGTAATGGAATGGTTGATTTTGCGGTCAACCTATTTATTGTACTGATTTCTAAAACGAAAGGCATAGCAAAAAAATACCAAAGATTTTATTAATCTCACTCTTAGTTATTTTTGAATCCATTTTCTAGACTTTTGTTTATCAAGTTCCGAACCTTTATAATTTCTTCAATATTGAATATTTGAAGGATAAAACAAAAAAAATAAAGGAGTGAAAAATTAGGTTTAATAGTTACTATTCCAATAAGTAAGAGATTATATTAAAGAATGAAATAAAATTGGTGCTAATAAATTCCATTTACTTTTTTTATAAATATAGATAAGTCCGAGGCTGACCGCAGAATACTGGATAAATAACACTACAATATTTTCTCCTTGATGGTAGTAAAATAACACGAAAATTAAAAAAGAAACTAAATAAGAAAGAAGTTTTTTTTTTTTTTTTTGAAAAAATGCCAAAATTTCCTTTGTTGCTGGTTACTACTTGCACCAGTTTATTAATTTTTTCTGATTTATATGGGGTGGAGAAGAAAAAAGCAAAAAAGATAAATTTAAGTAAAATGGAATAGGGTAAAGGAAAAAAAGAAATTTAATCACCTGTCAAAAAATTTGTCCTTTTTTCTTTCAAAGTGAATATCAAATCCCTTTTCCTTCCTGTTTGAAGGTTCAAAGAATTACCAAAAAACTAACCAAACGATACCATAAGAAATATTTACCAGATAACTTATTTTGAATTTAGTTTAACCAATCCATCTAGCCAAATTATTCAAGCATCTTAACTTCAATTTCATTTATAGAACAGATATATTACAATGTTAGAATTAAATGTCAGTATTTTTTAGTTCAATTTTAGTCTTTATTAAGTTAAAGGTCAGGGAACTTTTTTTTAAATGTCTCATCTCTCCTCCTAGAAAGAAAATTACGCTCTGATTTTCTACGCTCTAACTTTCCCCATCAGTTTCTTATAAATCTTTTTACACAACCAAGGCAATAATATTCAGTTCTTTCAAAAAGTAGTCTCCCATCTCTTTTTTTATAATGAGTAAAGATTAAATGGATTTCTGTATTAATTGTGGGTCATTTATTCCCATAAAGTTCAACATAAACACTACACGGAGCAACTACTCCCCAAGGTTCCATTTCCATATTGCTTATATTTCCAATTTCGGGTAATTTTTCCAGTTCCCAATATTCAATTTCTCAATTATCGCTACTGTGAAGCCTTTGTGCTTTCAATATGTCGGCTCGTTCTCTTTCCTCTTGTTGCTTCGCAAGTCTCTCATTTGTCTCTTTTAATGCTTCTTTTCTTACTTCCTCCTTTTCTTTACAGTCATAACAACGAAAATCATAAATTATTCGGTCGGTTTTCCCTCTGGCTACTGCTACTAATTTATCTTTATCCAAAATATCTCCCTCGTTTTCACAAAAATTTTGCTGACAGTCCATACAGTAGCAAATAGCACTAGAACCATAAAAAACTAATTCCTTTTTACATTTAAAGCATTCTGTCATAATAAGTTATTTTAATTCTTTTTTTGTTCGTTTTATTCGTTCGTTCTCTTCTTTTAACTGATTTTCAATAGCTTTTTTAGTGTTCTCAATAGTTTTTTTAAGTTCTTGTTTTTTGGCTGGGTTGGTTTCAGCATTAAATTTCTCCTCCGCTCTCTCTAAATTATATCTTAATTGTTCTAATATTGTTTGTGTATCTAAACATTTTTTACATAAAGGATTTTCAGTAAAAAAATATCCACAACCCATAATCACTTCATTGTCAGGGAAGTTCTTATTACACTTTTTACACTTAAATTTTGGTTTCCTTTTAGGCATATTTTCTATATCTCATTCCATATCAGTTAATATTTATCAAAGATTATTTAAAAATTTTTGTTGTTTTTTCTTCAATAAACTAATACTTTGTTTTTGACAACTAATTATTTCTTGTTCCTCCTCCAAATCTTTGACTAATTTCTTTTGAACTTCCAAAGAAGGCACAGAAATTAAAAAATTTTCCACAAATTCTTGGCTAAGCCTTTGTCGCCCAGTGGTTCCACTCATATAATTTTTGCCCTCTTCTAAAAAATTAGAATTTCGCAAGTAATAATAAACTCATTCAATTAAAACTCTTTCTTTGGCTCGCAAAACAATAAATTCTGTGGAACCAAATCCAATACCATTCTTTAAGTCCTTGGCAATACTCATTTTACCATTTTCAAAACAAGGAGTAATTTTAGCAATTAGTAAGTCATTTTCAACAAAATAAGTATAACCTTGATAAACCTCTTCTATTTTTCTTGTTTGTTGTGGATAAACATACAGGGAACATTTTTTAATATTTTCCATTGGTAGAAAAGAAACTTCAATATTTTCTTCGTCTTTTACTTCCAATTTAGAAGGATTTATTAAACAAATATCTCTAATCTTTTTATTCTCATAAGAGAGAGAGAGAGAGAGAGAGAGAGCAGAATCAAGATTATCAATCGTTTGACCAATATTTTGATAATTTTGCTTGATTTTGCTCAATTGTTCAACTGCTTTTCTCTGATTTTCTAAACTAGGAATTGGTATTTGAATTTCTTTCAAAGAATTAGCATTAAATTGCGGTTGAACTGTGCCTTGGGTTAATTCTTTTACTTGGTTTCAATAATCATCAGTTTTAGTAAAGCATCAATAATATTCAGGCAAAACAATTTCTTTATTAAGATTAATCCGAATTAAGTAAGAAGCAAAAATAGATTTTTCTCCATTTTGAAAAATAGTGGTTTTTCCTACTGAACCTATTCGGGCTACAATTAGGTCTTTTACTTTTAGCAAGTATTTTTCTTTATCTGTTTCATTTGTCAAGTCAACATATTTTTTATCTTTTTCTGATATATTTCCATGTTCGTCTATATCTGTAATCCTAATGAGCCTAAATTCTCCTTGTTCGCCAGCCGTAGCAGTATAACCATATTCAAAACTAGCAATTTCTCCTAATTTTTTATACTCAATTGGCTTCATTAGTGAAACAAAAAGAGGAAGTTTAAAATTATCAATTATTTGCTGAGCGTTTTGAATACTTTGGTTTATTTTGTTTAATCCAGCAATAATTTTTTCTTGTTCTTCCAAGGGAGGAATTGGAATTAAATTTTTTTTTAAGTTGTCTAAACTTAAACCAGGAAATATAGTCCCCGAAGATTGGCTCATTAATTTTTTTTTCATTTGGGGAGATTTAAAAATTGCTAATAAAAATCCGGGGAGTATTTTTGTAGTTTTATATTCTGGTTTGACCCTAATAATTGCTAGATGGGAAGAAGGTATTCCTTTTTTTATGGTTTCTGAACAAAGAACCGCCTCTCCCACAGTTCCATCCAAGGTTATAAGAATATCATCAATTTCTAATTTGTTTTTAATTGTTTTAAATTTGGTGTCAGTAATAAAATTACTACTTCAAGAAAAATCATTATTTACGATATTTTTTTGTTGTCAGAACTTTCAAGAACCATTAGAAACAAAATCAGTTTTTTTAAGAGAGGTGCCACGAAAAATATCAGCAATTTCTAATAAAGGTAAATAGTTCTTTTCTTTGTCTTTTGGCAAAGGAAAATTATAGGGTTTAGTCAGCAGATTATAATCATTCTCCTCAACATCTTTATAATAAATCTTGGTAAATAAAGGAGAATTTGTTTTTTCCTCTATCACTATTTCTTTATAAGCTGAAATCAAAATATCTCAATCATTTATTCCCTCCATTCTATCGCGGTGATTGTTTAAAGTAAAGCCATCGTTTTTAATTTGATAATAATAAAAATAGCCTTTGGTTTTCTTTTTCTTTTCAATAATAATAACTGAACTTTTGCTACCCGTATAAGGTAAAAATACGCCCTTTGGTAAGGAGATAATGGCTTGAATAGAGTAATTTTCAATTATTCATTTTTTAGTGTCTTGGTATTTTTTTATTTTTTGAGTAAAAAATCCCTCAGGCATAATCATTGCTACTCTTCCATTATCTTTACAAGCCATTAGACAATGCTGAATAGCCAAGCAATCCCCATATTTACAACTAATTGGATATAAGTCTCCATAGTCAATATCACTAAAACCAAAGGGAATATTAGTAATTACCAAATCATATTTTTCTTTGAATGGAAATTGAAAACTGTCTCTTCGTTGAATATTATTATGTCCGTCCCCAAACAAAATCATATTCATTTTGGTAATTCGGGCTACATTAGTTATCTCATTACCATAAAAAATATTGCGAAGCACTTTTAGATTTTCGGGGTCTAGTTTTATATTTTCGCTAACATATTTAAAACATTCAATCAGCATTCCACCCGTGCCACAAAAAGGGTCATAAACTTTTTCTTTAAAGCGAGGTTGTAAAATATTTACCAAGTGCCTAACGACATGCCTAGGAGTAAAATATTGCCCTAAATCTTTTTCTCCTGCGTTGTATCTTTGGAGAAAGTATTCAAACGCTTCTCCTTTTACATCTCTTTCGGTTTCTACCAAAGATAAAGGATTAAGTTTAGAAATAATTTTTTCCAAAGTATTAGTGTCTTCAATTTTGCTAACTGAAAACAATTCGCCTTCTTGGTATTTTTTTTGAAAATGTTCTAGTGCTTTATCAATACGACTTTTTAAATTGTCGCCTTTTTCATTTTCCCATGAACTCCATAAATGTCTTTTTTCTACTGTGGATTTTTCCTTGTTTTCTTCTATTTCACTAATTATTTTCAAAAAGAGAACATTAGCAAACTCGCTAAATCTTTCATCGCCAGCTTGTAGTCCTTTTTTTCTTAACAAATCATTAGCCTCCGCAAAAATTTTAATTAGCTCTCTCCGCGACAAAACAACTTTATTTTCTTGGGTAATTAAGTGCGGTTGTTCTATGAACCTTAAAGCTTCTTTTTCAGTAAAAAAATCTTTTACTTCTTCTCCATTAAGAGTTAAAGTTTTTTGGAAGTTAATATGATAAGCCTTGGTAAATTCCCCATTGGTGGCAATAACCAAAGGAGCCTTAATATTTTTAGCATAATTAATTCCTTGTTCTAACGCCTGAGAAATATTTTCACTGGGTCTTTTGGCTTCAATAACAATTAAAGGATTGGTGGTTTCTGATTGGTAAAGAATATAATCTGCTCGCTTACCTTTTAACTTCTTTCTTTGTTCTTCGGTTGCTGGTTGTTGTTTATAAACATTTCTCTTATCGCTATGAATATCATCAATTCAGCCCAATTCTTTCAGTTTTTTATCAATAAAAGTTTCGGTGTCTCTTTCAATAAATTGGGTTCTTTCGTTCATTATTTTGCTCTGCTATAATCCTCCACTGTCAACTTTTTATATTCTTTCATACTTTCTTTGGCTAACTCATTAAAAAGCCTACCCTGTAAAAGATAATCAATTCTTTTTTTTTCCAATGGTTCCAAGTCCTCAATTTTGATATCCTTTATACAGTTAAACAAAGCAATTTTTTTTTCATAAGCATCTTTACGACTTTTGACAATAGCCTCAAATTTTTTAAAGATTTCACTCATGTTAGCCTTATCTGATAAAGCACTACCACAAGCAGGACATTTTTTAGTTTTTGTCATAGCAATTTATATTTTAATTTTAACTTTTTTACGATTTTGCCTAATATTTTACTATCATAATAAATCGTAAAATATAATCGCAAAATTGTAAGTAATTTATAATTGACTAAATAAATTACTTAACCTTTATTTTACTTCGTAAAATAAATATATAGTCTTTATGGATTACCTAGCAAAAATAACCCACGAGCAGAAATTAGAAAATAGCTCATTGTGAAAATATACCTTTTTAGATGTAGAAAATAACCAATCAAACTTATTCTACCATTATGAACCAATTAAATATACTCCTAATTTAGTAGGAAAATTGGAACTTACCAAAGATAACTTTTTATTATCATTCGAACAAGAAATCGCCAATGAAAGCAAAAAGTTTAAGCGGTTAGGGATATTAACCAAATTAGAGGGTAAAATTGGGTGGAGTTATAGAAACTTTGCCAATAGGTATTATCTTAAAAAAATCAACTTATCACCCCAAAAATTACATGAATTACACACCCAAGGCTTCACCTGAAAAAAATTGGCACTTACTTATAGCAAAAATGAGAGAACTATTTATAGATGATTAAAACCTAGTGCTGAACCATTACAAAAAAGAGGAGTTAAACCAATAATAACGGATGAAGTTGCTTCATTGGTTCGCTCTTATGCTTTGGAAAATACCAAGAAAACTCAACAGGAAATAACTGATTATGTTTGTAAAGAGTTAAATATTTCCATTAGTAGACCAAGCATTACCATCTTATTAAAAAAATTGGGTATAACTAGAAAAAAGTTAACTTATCACTATAACCAATTAAACGAAGCAAAGGCAAAAGAGTTTAATGAGAGCATTAAGCCCTTATTAACTGAATACCCCTTTATTGCTATTGATGAATGTAGTTTTTATCCCAATCAAGACCCCCGCTTTGGTTATTCCTTAAAAGGAACAAGAGCAAGGGCAAAAAAACCAAGCAGTCAAGGAAAACACTACACTTTATTATTTGCTATCAGTAATTTAAAAGTAAATGGTGTGGTTCATTGAAAACTAGTTGAAGGCAAGGTTGATTATAAAGTTTTTTATGACTTTTTGGAGGAATTAAAACCAATAGGAAGTAAGAAAAATATTTTGCTAATGGATAATGCTAGAATTCACATTGCCTCTAACAAAAGAAAGGAGAATAATTTGCCTAGCGTTAAAGAGCAGATGGCAAATAAAAATATGGAAGTCCTTTATATTACTCCTTATGCTCCCATGTTAAATCCTGTGGAGTTAGTTTTTTGTTTACTAAGGCAACAGACAGAAAAAAACAGACCTAGGAACTATGAGGAGATGAAAAGTGCTATTGAAAAAGTAGTGGAATTATTAAATACCAAAGATTTAAGAAAATACTTTTGACACTGTGCTAGATATTTTGATAGGAAAGAGAGCAAAATTGAACTAAAAAATACTGACATTTAATTCTAACATTGTAATATAATGCTGATAAATAAAAAAAGCAGCAAAAGTAGTATTAACCAAAACATGTGAAAGAAGGGGGAAAAGCAAATTTCAATTACTAAATCAATAAATAAAAATGAAAAAAAAAGCATAAAAAGCAAGTCAAGGAAAATATCTGCTAAAATTTTCCCACACTCGACAATAAATAAAAATGAAAGTAAAAAAAGAAATAAAACAAGATAATCATAATCTTTTGCCCTTTTTACCAAATATTTTGAAAACCAAATAACGAAAAATGCACTCCTCGATTATTGGCCCAATTAAACAAAGCAATAAGAAATAAAGAACGGGAGAAATATAGTAGGACTTTCTGAGAATCCTATTTCCTGATATTCCAACTCTTTTTTCAATTAGAGCAATTACCCTAATCAAATAAAAACAAATTAAAAATATTCAAGATCACAAATATCTTTTGCAAAAAAATCTCTTAAACCTCACCTCCCTCCTTATATTATTATACTATAATGAATTATAACATGTTACAAACGCTAGGATCATCATTTTTATCATAACCATTATCAATATCGTTCCTTACAACTTTATTAACATTTTTATAATCATTAATGTGTTCGTTAATCGAACTATTGATTCTGTCGACTATGCTTTCTCTTTCTTTTCTACTAAATGGAGCATTACCATACTTAGGATGGTTATCCACTCAATGATCTATCCCCACAAGAATTTCCGATGCTGCCTTACGGGCATCATCTACATTATAAACTGTTCTGCTTCTTCATCCACCGCGAGAATTTTTAAGAATTATTTCAATTTTGAATGTAAGATTATTGCTACAACTGCTATAAGCCCCGTTACAAGGTCCATAACCACCCTTGTTCTCACTTAAATAATTGCTGCCACTTTTATTAATCACCTTGTTTCGGGCGACAACAGATAAAGAAGATTTTTTTATTCCACACTTACTATCTACTTCTAGAACTATTTCAAAAGGTTTTTTATTTTCTATTTGTGTTATTAAATTATTTTTGTATACCATAATTTTTTAAATGTTTATTTTGTATTTTTTGCTACCATTAAGCCAGATAACTCAGCACCTATTACTTTCACTTAATAGTTTTCTAAAACGGGGTGGAAGTTTCTCGCCTAATTTCTAAATAATTCGGATAAGAATTAGCCACATTTTCTAACTGATAAAGCATTAGCCGTAGGCATAATTGGCATTCAAAATTACTATTCAACAAATAAATACCTATTTCAGCCGGCAGGTAAGAGATTTTACAATCATTTTTATAATAAAATTGAAGAAAATTAACCCCGCCATTAGTAATAGCAGAAATAGCTGCACACACTATATCTTGACCTTTTGGAGCAAAATTAGCATGGTCTTTAATGATAATATATTTGAAATTTTTATTTTTATCTAATTTATAGACAATTTTGGTCATGGAAGTACAATTCCCTACCTTTTGGGCTTAATTAAATCAGCAAATTTAAGTTTCTAATGGGAATTTCTGACTTAAATAATAAACTCTGTTTATAACACTTTTTACTATTTTTTGGTTTTGGTAATTTCTTAATAATAAGTCAATAATCGAGGCAATTTTTTGAAATTCCTTAGTTCCCAATCCACGGGTAGTTAGAGCTGGTGAACCAAGTCTAATACCACTACCAACCGAAGGTTTTTCAGTATCATAAGGTATCATTTGCTCATTACAAATAATCCCCACTTTTTCTAATTTTCCTGCTGCTTCTTTACCGGTTAAATTGTAACTAGTCTTAGTATCAATAATTAATAAGTGAGTTTCAGTTCCTCCACTAATTACTTTTGCTTCTTTCTTTAGGAAATAATCGGCCATAATTTTAGTGTTTTCCAATACCTTTTTTTGATATTTTTTAAACTCGGGCTGTGCAGCCTCATAAAAACACTGGGCTTTAGCAGCAATAATATTTTGGGCCGGTCCGCCCTGATTTCCTGGAAAAACGGCTCGGTTAATTAAACTCCCGAATTCTTTTTTGGCTAAAATCACTGCTCCGCGCGGTCCTCGCAATGTTTTATGAGTAGTGAAAGTAACTACATCAGCATAAGGAACTGGATTAGAAAATAATTTAGCAACTACTAAGCCGGCTACATGTGAGATATCGGCCAGCAGGTAGGCACCTGCTTCGTCCGCAATTTTCCGAAATTCGGCAAAATTTACTTGCAAACTATAACTACTATAACCGGCAATAATTAATTTCGGCCGCACTTCAAGGGCTAGTTTTCTTATTTGCTCGTAGTCTAATTTTTGCGTTTCTGGGTCTAGATTATAATAATGAACTTGGTAGAAAAATCCCGAAAAATTAACTTTGGCTCCATGAGTTAAATGTCCGCCTGAGAAAAGATTTAAACTTAATATTTTTTCTCCTGGTTTTAAAAGGGCTAAATAAACGGCTTGATTGGCCTGCGCTCCAGAATGTGGTTGAACATTAGCATACTCCGCCCCGAATATTTTTTTAACTCTGCTTATTGCCAATTCCTCTATCTTATCAATATATTGACAGCCCCGATAATAGCGTTTACCAGGATAACCTTCGGCATATTTAGTCATTAACACCGAACCACTATAAAATAAAACTTTTTTAGAAGGGTAATTTTCACTCGCAATTAGGTTTAGAGTGCTTTTTCGTCGTTTTAGTTCCAATTGATAATAATAGTCAAGAAGCAACTTACTTTTTACCACTATAAAATTAATTATATATAAATATTTAATAGCGAAAAGGGAAGTATGCCGAGTAAAAAATGTAACCACGGAAAGAAAAAATATGCGGGAAAAATAAAAATAGGAGGATGTAAATCAGATAGAGCAAAAACTATTGAAAGTAAAAAATCGAAATATTGTTATAGCCATGGTTGTTCAAGTTGCTACTTCGCAAACCCAAAAACAACTTCCACTTCTTTCGGACAAGGGTGTTGCGAAGGTTGTAGACTAACCCTAGAAAAAAGGAAAGATTCAACCGAACGTACCTTAAAAAACGAGCAATTAGAAAAAGATGCCACAATTAATAGAATACAGGAAAATTATCAATCAATATCCACTGAGGTAAAAAATATTTTTCCAGATTTTTGAGAAAAAGTGGTTAAAAGAGCAAAGGAACAATTGGTACAAGTATTAGGAAAAAGTATTAAAGAAAAAAACTTGTTAGATGCTCGGACATTTTATCAGCAAAGTTGTCGAAGAATTGATAATTCTTCTTCACTAGAAGAACAAGAAAGAGATAAATGAAAAGAAATTTACTATAAGTTGCTGGTAGAACTGTCCCTGTCACTGGACGATTTTTTTGAAGCAGAGAAAAAATTATTAGTAAGTTTGGCTCAGGAATACAAACAAGTCCAAGAACAGAAAGAGAGAGATGCTATTCCAGAGTGTAAAAATTGTGGTTTTCGCCGACAACAACCAACTACTTTTCCAACTGGCTGTGAAGGATGATGCAAAGAATGTATTGAGCAACAAAAACGAAACGAACAAAATCCTGAAATCCCTCTTCCAGATAAACCAAACAACACCCTAACCCAAAACAAAAACCAAATAAAACAAGAATACAATTTAAGTTCAGAAGAATTCAATCTAGTTTTAGAACCTAT
>CAJVPN010000217.1:0-36270 GCA_910592215.1 Entrophospora candida
CCAACCTTTTAAATACATTTTCGAGTAGTACAATTTAATTTATTAGACTATTTCTTCCAACTTCTTAAATTCGTTAACGAAACAATTGTTGGTGAAGTAATTGTTGACAAAATGAATCAAACCCATATTTATTTCTACGTTTATCAAATTCACGATTTTAATTGGTCAATCACAAAATTGCATGGGTTAAATTTTTGTGTTCCCTCCTGTTAATTTTGTGTTCCCAGTACGTTCCCTCCTGTTACAATATAGTGAAGATGGAAAATTTACCATTTCATTACATATAAATTCTGCTTGATAGTGAGTGATTTTTAATATAAACTCTCAATATAATCATAGTGAAGTTTTACTTGGTGCCCATTATATTAACCAGAGCTCAATATAGTAAAGTCTTTATAAAATTTTGTCAATCATAATTGTATTAAATAACAAGAACTGCTCCAAGACCAGAATGTTTACTAAGAATTGACACATAAAAAACAATTACATTCCAAATAGCATTCATTGTGTTGTGAACAATTATTTGTTTGAGTGGAGGAATAAGAACAGGCACGAATTTGATAACATAAAAATAAATGTTGGTTTGATTCATTTTGTCAACAATCACTTCACTAACAGTTGTTTTGTTAACAAATGGTTCAAATTTAAGAAGTTGGAAGCAACCATGTGACAAACATTTGAAATAGTCTAATAAATTAAATTGTACTACTCGAAAATGTATTTAAAGGGTTGGTTTTCGACTTGGTTGAAGAATAACTCTCTTCCTAACTCTTCTCTTGACCATATCTCTCAATATAACCAAAATAACTTTAATATACTGTATTTTCAATATTTTTGATATTTTTGATAAACTCATCTTTTTGTCATACTTTCTTTTATTGTGTTGACATTTTTTTTGATTTTGAATTGAAGACAGTCCAAGATATCAAACATTTGGATTGGTACATCTCTGGAACGTTTCTGCTATTTAAAGTTTTATTTTTTGATGGAAAATGCCTTGGAAATTATGAAGGTCAAGAAATAGATTCGGTGTTATATCTTGAAGAAACCGAAGATGAGATTGCTGATCTAACATTTCATCAAAGTTCCAATGATTGGGAAAATTGGACACTAAAATCAGGTACAATTGTAAAAAATCTTTTGAAAGATGCATCCAAAAAACAAGGACATCCACTCAGGTAAATCATTAAACAAAATATTAGGATTCTATATATTTGTCAATTAAAATTTTTTTTGCGATAATATATTTATTATTTAAACCCACATTAGACCAGAGGTCTGGGGAATTCTTCGATGCGGTTATAAAATTGCTAAACCAGACTGGTGCCAAAAAAATGACTATCTCGAAATTCAAAGCAGTGCCAAGTATCAAACCAAAATAATTCCATCAGAGATTGTACTGAGTTTGTTAAAACAAGTAAAGAAACTTTTCCCTCTAAAGAAAGAGATTAACAATTTATCAAATTCACCTTTGTAGACAATGATTGTAATAACCATGTCCACACATGAGTATATACACTACAATTATTCAAATTAGTATAGTTAGTGTAATCACAATATATGTAATCGCAAAAAATGTTTGTAGATGGTTTCCTAGAAATAACAAAGCCTTTGGAAGGTGATGATCAGTTATTTCATAAACTAAAGAAGGTAATTTGTATGAGTTAATACCATTAGATGAAATTTAGTAATCAAAGGATACTGATTTCATGTTTGATATATCTTCATAAACACATCTAAAAGCAATACAACACACTTTCAGGAAAGCATATGCAATTGCTTCGGTGTATATGGATATTTCATAGAATCTATGAAATGTTGTTGAAAAGTATTATCCTTTTGATGTTGAAAAATAAAATGCGTCTTCTTTCTCAGTTGTTGTGCAGCAAATAATATATTAAAGGAGAATTTTAGTTTGAAATGAATAGAAAAAAAGGTTTTAAAAAAAGTTTAAAATTTTTAAAAAAAATTTAAGTATATTAAACTTTAAACTTACTACTATAATTTGCATTGTAAAACTAATTTTATAAGATCCCTGAAATCATTGGTAATGCCAATGTTCACTTTGTCTGGTTTTGTTGCAGTCTGCCCCATTTATTTTTTCACTTTGTTCCTTTTTTAAAATACTTCTAATACTAATGGTGCTATAATTCTCAGATTCCATAGTAGATCTGATGTAAATAAGTTTCATATTGTTATTTTTATATAAGGGTAGTTCTATATATCACTTAAGAAAAAGGGAAAGTAACAAATGGGACAATCATGATGATAATGACTGAAGTTTGATCCCTGAAATCATTGGTAATACAAATGTTCACTTTGTCTGGTTTTGTTACAGTCACCCCAATTATAATGACCTAATGAGTAATTGATTTTTTTAGAGGGGTCATATTTTGCCAGTTGTTCGTCGAATGATTAAATTTGACCCCTGAAATTCTTGGTTTCGCTTTGACTGGTCTTTGTTGCAGCATGCCCCAATTAATAAATAGAGGAATATAATTTGCCCTCTTATTTTAAAATTAAATGGAAAAATGGTGTCCGCGGATAAAATTTCTCGGCGCTTGGTTAGTCTTATTGAAATTTTGTAGGCGATGTACAGTTTTACTCGAACAAGCTTCAATTCCTTTATACATAACGCCACCAAGTGGTGTTTACTCGCTCGTTTATTCATTCGTTATTGACTTTAAGGGTATTCTCATGCTACATAACCATTATTGTTCCCAACATTTCTATGCATTTGAAATTGTTGATGTTGTGATCCAATCAACAATATACACTGGATGTTAAATGAAATAATTTTTTTTTTATCATAAATTAATTAATAAAATGATCATGAATACAAATTAATTTACTTTTTCATTTTATTATTAGTTATTATTGCTATTATTGCTATTATTAAAATCCTGGCCCACAAAATTCCTCACCAAATATAATTTTTTTTAAAAACACTATAATACAAATAAATTAATAAATTAATGTGATGTAAATAATACAATTAGTAATAAATAAATAAATAAATAAATATTAGATTAGAAAAATTAGTCTAATGAATGAATGTCAAGGTTTTTCTTATCGATTTTATATTAATATAAATGTTAAATGGGGGGTTTTTTTTTACGGTTATATCATACAATTATATAATTTTTTTGTGTGATGAAGAGTAATCTATTCGTTCAGGATGCCACTCTCTTGTAAATTCAGATCATTATGATGATGGTGATGATGGCGATGTCAGTTATAATGAATGGTTTTTTCTTTTTCCATAGCTTTTCAATTTTTGTTAAATTGATTTTTATATATTATCACTTCTAACTAAATCAAAATATCTTCCTTTTAGAGACATCAATTCTTTATGAGTTCCGGTTTCAACAATTCTTCCATCCTCTATGTACGCAATTCTATCCAGGCTTTTAACTGCAGTTAATCGATGTGTTATCACTAATGTAGTTCGTCCTTTCTGTACTTGGCTCAATGTTTCTTGAACTATTGCTTCATTTGTAGCGTCTAGTGCACTTGTGGCTTCGTCTAATATTAGAATTTTCGGATTCTTCAATAATGTTCTTGCTATGGCAATCCGTTGTTTTTGGCCACCGGACAATTGCGATCCACTAGATCCTATTTTTGTCAAGTACCCTTTTGGAAGTCCGAGTATATATTCATGCATATTAACTTGTCTTGCTACCTGCTCAATTTCTTCTGCAGTTGCATCCTCTTTACCATATGCAATATTTTCAGCTACAGTCGCTTCAAACAGTACCGGTTCTTGTGATACAACACCTATTATGTCACGTAGCCAGTACATTTGAAGTTCTTTGATGTTTGTGTAATCGAGTAAAATTTGTCCGGAATCTGGTTCGTAAAGTCTTTGTAAAAGTGCAGCAACTGTTGATTTACCATTTCCACTCTTACCAACTAAAGCAACTGATTGACCTTGTTGCAATGTTAAATCTAAACCGCTAAGAACCCTACTATTCGGTCTTTCAGGATAGGAAAAGTACACATCTTTGAAGACAATGGTTCCTTGTAATGACTCAAGTATTTTTCCAGTTGTGGTGGGTAGAGTTGGCAAATTAATTATTTTTGATATGGATTTAGCTGCTTGTTTACTTTTAGCATAATAAGGGATGGTTGCAAGCATTTGTGTTGCTGATGATGTACAAAAAACAACTAACGTCCATACTGTGAGCATTGTACTAAGATTATAAGTTCCATTGGCAACAAGCTGTGCACCATACCAAAATGTCACAGCTTTAGTCAAGTAGGATAGGCCTTCGATAAAACCTGCTGTCAATGCTGATATAACTGCTTTACGTATACCAATTATATAAGGCCTACGAAGTGAATCGTGAAATTTAAGCAACATGGCCTTTTCAACCGCAAGACAAAATACTGTTCTTACACTAGAGATTGTTTGATAGAAAACATTAGAAGCATTTTCGTATGAACTTTTTTGCATACGTTCATATTTTTGTAGAACATAGACTTGAATTTCTGATCCTAGTAACAAAATTGGTACAAATCCAAATCCAACCAATGTCAATTGCCAACCAACTATTATTGACCATATCATACCACCAACAAGTGTCACAGTACCATAAACAATACTTCCTGCAAAATGTCCAATTAGGTTCTTAGTTGCTTCGGTATCAGTAGTTAAAATTGTGGTAAGTTTTCCTGTTACATTTTCCGGCTTATCAAACCATGATTGAGATTGTCTAAGAATTGTTCCAAATCCTAAATGCCTTAAACGAACCGCCCAATCTTCTGAGGCTCTCTCGAGTAAAAAATATTTAAAATGAGCTGATCCACCATTTATAGCAGCTATTGCCAACACAGTTAGTGCAAGGTTTCTTGAATTAGCAATTAATTGCTCACTGTCGCTAATTGAATATGTAGCCAGCAATTTAGCAAGAACAAATGAAAATACTGGCATTACAAGTCCATTGATAATACATGCAATCAGACCAAAGGCATATAAAGTTTTATTATTCATTGTTAATTTCATGAGCTGGAAAAATTTCATTTTTACATTGTCTTTTGGTGCATCACCGATTGCATTCGTGACAATCACGTCTATTATACCACCATCATCAACATAATCATAATAACTTAAAAGGTCAAAATACGAAACCCTATTCTCATATCTTTTAGTTATTGCGGCTGTAGCTGTACCTTGTAAAACATCCATAGCACTTGACTCGAAATAATCCTCGTACACCGACTTTCTCCAACCAACTTGAACTCCAACACTTAATGATCTATGTAATAAATTGTTACCAGGGGTGGTGAGTTTGGTTGGACTATCGGGTAACATAATATCCATATATGATTTCCTTTTACTATTCTTTCTGCTAATAGTATTATTGTTGTTACTGTTATTATTTACTATAGTCTCTGAATCTTTCAATCTCATATTTATACTATACAATTCGTGGGTTCTTCGTTTTGGATGTGGATTTTTGTAGGATTCTTTTAATAATTTACTATAATAACTATCTTTGATCTCAAGAAGATCAGCTACCAATCCCTTTTCTACAACTTCACCATCATGAAGTACATATACCAGGTCATCTTCTCTAATATGTTTCAATTGATGAGTTATCACTATTGTAGTTCTGCCATTACTAGAATTTTCAAGAGCTTGTTGAACTAACATATCCGATGTCATATCAAGGGCACTGGATGCCTCATCTACAAACAATTACGATATGTATTAATAGATGTGTGAGTAGGTGAACATGTGTATATATTTACGTATATAAATAAATATGAATAAAATAATAGTTACCAAGAATTAGGATTGCGGGATCTTTAATCAAGGCACGAGCTATAGCTATTCTTTGGCGTTGACCACCAGAAAGCTTTCCGGCTTTATCACCAACGACTGTGTCATAACCTTCCGCAAGTTCCATAATCTCGTCATGAATACAAGCCAATTTGCAAGCATTAATCACTTCATCCATAGTAACATCTTCATAGTCAGATCTACCATAAGCAACATTTTTGAAAATAGTTTCGTCAAAGAGAACCGGCTCTTGACTAACCACTCCAATCTTACTTCTTAACCAATCAACATTTACAATTTTCAATTCACGTCCATCCAACATAATTGTTCCTTCGTCTGGCTCATAAAGTTTTTGAATTAATTGAGCTATTGTTGATTTGCCAGATCCACTTTGTCCTACTAGTACTGTTGTTTTGCCAGATGGGATGACTATATCTATATTTTTCAGAACTACTGATTCTGGCCGACTTGGATATGAGAAACTGACCTGATAGAATTCTATGTCACCCTTAATTGATGGCAAGGAAAAACCTCTAAGAGCTTCTAATCTTTTTAAAGCCACCTTTTCCAATAAATTGTTTATTGAACGTATACCATTCTTTGCTTTTGTAATAGAGACCAAAAGAGGTAATACACTTTTCAGCATATTGGCACCCAAAAGTGTAGCGTAGAAAACTGACAAGACGTCACCTGGTGTAAGATTGCCATCAGCCACTAAAATTGAACCGTACCAAAAACCTTGGACAAACAAAGACAGTAACAGAAATTGTATTAATCCAGTTCTTAGGGCATATATCCAAGCAAGATTTGATGATACTTTATTCGCTTCTTTGATACAAACTTCATGTTTCTTTTCTTGCTTTTCTTCACCATTAAATGATCTAATTGTTTTTATATTTGACAAAGAACTTTCTATTATTTCGCCAGCCAATACAAAAATGTCACGTTCTTGCTTGATTAAAGGAGAAGCTGCACGAGATGTCAATGCTAAAACCAGAAAAACTAGAGGCATCGAAGCCAAGATGACAAATGTCAAGACCACATGCTTACTAAATGCCAAGGCAAGACATGCAATGAAGGTTACTATGTAGCAAATTATAAGTCCAAGGTTTGTGGCAATCACAATATGCACATCTTCGGTATCTTTATTAACACCAGCCAATAAACCACCTGAAGTGACTTCTTCTCTTTCAAAATAACTTATTGGCATTTCTAGCAATGAATTAAAATATTCTAGTTTCATGCGTCTAGCTTGTCTTTCAGCAGTCCACATCCATAAGAAAGTGTTTATAGCTGTGATGCCGAAAGCACCTATACCCAATTCAACAAAATCTAACACTAGAATATTGACGCGTTGTTTGAATTCATCTTCACTTATACTACCTTGTTCTATTTCTGTGAATACATTGAATAAGCCACCTAGTAAATAGGTCATGAATGGTATTACTAGACCATTTATGATACTGAAAAAAATGCCAAAAGTCATGATCAAGTGATCCAATCGTGTTGCAAAACGAAAAATATGGAGTATAGAAGTTTTGGTTATTGTCATTGGTGGTTTTTGTACAGGTTTGTAAATGGATTTTTTTCTATCAGTGTAGATTGGTGGAATATCATCTGGATCAAAACTAGTATTAACTGAAGTACTAAATGGTCTACTATCATCTATTATTTTATTGCTGTTTTTAAGCACCGAAGAAGAAGAACCAGGAAGAAAATCTGAAATTTTTTCTTCGTCAATATATTCTAAAGTTATTTTTGGAACTTTTGATGATGATGATGATTGTTCTTTATTTCCAAAACTTGAATCAATTGATTTTGGAAAGTCGACTAATGTTTCATTTGAACTGACGGTGGAAAATAAAGACTCTCTATTTAATTCATCATTACTATTACTATTAGCGTTAGTGTTAGTGGTAGTGCTATTAGTAGTGTTATTAATGTTAGTATTATCAGTGATGTTATTAATAGTAGTGTTATTATTTATAGTGTTATTATTTATAGTGTTATTATTGGTAGTGTCATTATCATTAGTGTCATTATTATTAATGTTATTATTGCTTTCAATATTATTATCATTTTCGCTATTACTATAATCACCTTCGCCATTACTATTATTTTCACTATTACTATTTATATTATCACTTTCGCTATTACTATTATTACTTTCAATGTTACTATTTATATTATCACTTTCGCTATTACTATTATTTTCACTATTACTATTTATATTATCACTTTCGCTATTACTATTATGTTCACTATTGTTTTCAATATTACTATTTATATTATTGTTTATATTATCGCTTTCGCTATTACTGTTATCAATATTACTATTTATATTATCGCTTTCGCTATCATAATTATTACTTTCGATATTACTATTTATATTATCGTTGTTACTATTACTATTTATATTATCACTTTCAATATTATTGGTTTCGCTAATATTATTATTACTACCACTAGCACTATTATTGTTAGTGTTATTTGATATTGAATTATTATTTTCAGATAACGGTGAATCAATCATCCTGATTACTTCATCGATGGCTTCGATTATATCTTTTCCTGAAGAAGACATTCTTACAATTTATATAAATTATTAAAGAAAAACCTATTTACAAAATTTGTTTTTCCTTTAAAATTAAATAATTTAAATTTATGGTTTTATATATATGGAAAGATAAAACCATACAAAAAAAATTTTTAAAGTTTTATAGTTACTAAAAAAATGATGATAGTTGGACAATATTTAGGTTGGATGGACGGACGACGAATGAAGGATTTTGAAAAATATGAAAATTGAAAAATCGTGTAGAAAAATTTTTGTAACTAAAAAATAATGTATTCATTCATATATAGGTTTTTTTTAAATAACAATAAACAGCATTTGAATTACCTGAATTCGATCCATTATGGTAAACAATACTAAATACTAACACTGATACTAATATTAATAGTCATTATTATTGTTGTACTTTGTTACACGACAGTTATAAAATAGATTTACTAGTATTTTAGTATTCAATGAAAATTCTCAACCTTTCCTTTGAAAGAAAAAATGGTTAAATCATTTAAAACGTCTCCTTTAATCACAAATACAGGTTTTCAACCAAGATTTCAGAATCTATATCATTATCATTGACAAGACTTTCAAATGTTGAAAATAACTCTAATGAAATCATATATGCTGACCGACTGGCATTCATCATGATGGTATGCGTATAACAAATAATAATATATATATGGCAAATGATATTCGATAGATCTTTATTTTTATTTTTCATTTACAATTCATTTATCTTTTTTGAAAAACAAGTACAACTTTTTAAAAAAATATTCTACATACTCAAAAGAGAGGTTTATAATATAAGTTTGCTCTGGTTTTGTAGAAAATTATTTTACACAAGAGTCAATCTATATATAACAGTCAGACATTCATATGTTAATATTTAATGTGGATATTAATAACTGACATGTAAATAGAAATTCCGATTCGTGTGCGTAACCAATTGGTTTTTCAAATATCTCGTTATTTTTATAATTGTTATAGTTTTCTAATGAATCCTCTCTCATATTGATAAATACTCTATGTAAAGCTATAATAGTTATTCAAAAACAACATTACTTTTTACTTCAATATTATGATTTTTATCCCGGAGGCTTGCATTGGTCATATAATTAAACCCGAGCCCGCATTAAATCATGATTTCTAAACCTGCACCCAACCCAATCCGGTAAACTCGCATTAACCAAGTTTATAAAAGATTAAAAAATTTTATTTTTTACTAGTTTTCTTTATTTTTTCCACGAATAGATAACACCGTTTAATTAAATTCGCATTCCAACGAATTTTTAAAAACCTTACACATCATGAAAACATATAATAAATAAGTAATCTTGTTTCAACAAACTTTGAATGAAATTCTTACTATTATATGTCCGGCCATTTCGTTGTAACAATGTTATATATACTGTATTACAAATTCTTATTCGTAACCTTAATCGTTTTATTCGAATTGTTCGTTTTATTCAATTATTCGCTTTTATTCGAATTACCGTTTTTTGTTCGTTTCATTCGCTCTATTTGTTTTACTGTTATCGAATCATTTGCTTTATCGAACTATTCGTTTTATTCGCTTTATTCGAATAGAAATCCTATTACTATTACTATTATATGGCGCAATTTTTTAACACACTATAAATGATGGGTATAAGTATCAACCAGGCCGAGTTGGGTCCCATTTCAGGCCTCTGTTTCGTCCGATATAAACTTGATGAGTGGTTGAAAAGATGGTAAGCTTTTATGTGTATTATTGTTGTTTATTAAAAAGAAAAAAATGTGGGCAAGAGATCATCAGGTGTAATGATCAAAAAAGACAATTGAATTTCCCAAATGCGGTAGTTTGGCCAATAAACCTTAACACCAAGATTAAGGTTTGTGGCTGATATTAGGTTTGTCGGTCACCAAAAATTTTCGAAAAAATCAATTTGTATTAAAAAAATCATGATTCATTCGTTCAAAACATTTAAGAAATGGTCATGAAAAATATTATTGATTATGCATTTAATAAACCTCCAAACCCCGAGTCTTATGGAAAGAAGGTAAGAGTAAATTTTCAAAGCATCTTTAAAAAATAATTTTCCCAATTTATTGAAGTTTTTTTTTTAAAAACAGAAAAAATATAGGATAGGAAAGATTTTGGGTAAATTATTTTCACATAATTACTTGTTATTATTTTACAAATATGTAAATTAAATAAATTCTATAATTAATATATAGGATCAGGAACTTATGGATCGGTTAAAGAGGCGGTGAATATAAATACAGGAGAAAAAGTAGCTATAAAAATTATCAAGAAGCGTAAAGTAAAAAATCAAGAATCAATTGTTTATAAAGAAATGAAAATATTGGAAAAGTTGGATCATCCTAATATTGTTAAATTTTACGAATGGTTTGAATCAAGGAAAAGATATTATCTAGTGTTTGAACTGTATCCTTTCTGGTCAATACTTAATGTGGGTGATTTGCACATTACATGTCCATTATTGGCTAATGTTTTTTTATAAATATTAATCTTTAATTAACATTAACAATAATGTTAATGATTATGATAATAATGAAAATAAAGTGCAACGGGCGGAGAACTACTTAATAGATTAGTTGAACTCGGTAAATTTACCGAATCCAATGCAGCACAAGTAATTAAAACGGTGCTTGAAAGTGTTAAATATCTTCATGAACATAAAGTTGTACACAGAGATTTAAAGCCTGAGAACTTATTATATAAAAATAAATTAAAAGATTCGCCGCTTGTTATTGCAGATTTCGGGTAATGTTGAAAACTTTTTATTTTTATTATATCAGATGTTTAATTAATCGAACATCTATTAACAATTCATTATAATTTATTAATTTTAGTATATCAAAAGTTATAGATGATAATGATGATATTATGACGACGCATTGTGGATCTTATATTTATGCTGGTAAAATATTTATCATTTGATTATTTAAATCATGAATCATGAATGACATTTATAAATATGATATTTAGCACCAGAAATTCATCGAAGAGTTCCATATTCGAGATCTGTTGATATATGGAGTATTGGGTATTTAATCCTATTGTTAATCGAGTTTTATAATATAGAATTTTGCAAAGATTAATTTACTAATTTTCTGTATTGTATAATATGTAGTATTATAACATATTATTTGTATGTATTATTCATCTAAAAATAATTATTTTATAGACAATTATAATTCATTTTCTAAACAATACACATATTACACGATTCTTTAATAAATAAACAGATTATCTGGACATTTACCTTATTGTTCAAGAAATCGAGATTATCTTCACGAAGAGATAAAAAGAGGAATTATAGAATTTGAAGAAGTTCATTGGAAGAATGTTTCAGACAAAGGTAATAATAACACATAAAATATTAATATTAATTAGCTATTTAATAAATTTTTTTAAATTTTATTTTTAGCCAGAAACTTTGTTTCTAGTTTATTGACACTAGATTCAACCAAACGTCCTACAGCTGAAGATGCTTTAAAACATGAATGGTTGACTGGTGATTGTGCAACAGATGTAGATTTGTTTGAAATTTTCAATCCACGCCAAACCTTTCGTAAAGCTGTTGTTGCAATACAAGCAGTCAATAAACTACAAAATAGCATTAGAAGTCCAGAAAAATCTGACGATAGCGATGATGACAGTGATGATAGCGATGATGACAATTACGATGGCAATGATAATAATGATGGAAACAGAAATAACCAATAATGTAACTAAAACCGATCACGTGTTAGGTGATAAAGATCCCAACTTTGCGTGATTAATTTATTTCTCACCTTTAATTGCATATATTTAGTTGCATTAGCATTATTATTTATTTTAATGGGCGTATGTATATTTATATTATAATTATAATTAACATATAATTAATTTGTTCGCTAATTATCATTTATTAAAAACCATCATTGATTCAAATATTTGTCAAAGTTATCTGAAAGGAAAAATGAAAATATTATTTCTTATTTATTATAAAGAACAAGAGGAGGATGGTTATTATTAAGTGAATAAGACTTAAATTGTTAATCCGTTTATAAAATACATGTAGATTGCAGAAAATCTCGGAAGAGGTCGCAGTAATATTTTATGGACGAATAAATAATCATGTGTTTTTTGATTAATTGTAATGTAATAAAGGCAAACAGAACGAATATGGTTTGAAAAAAAACTGGGTGTCATATTAATTTGACGATCTCACAGAGGATGCCTCTTTGACCATAATAACTTTATTATTATATTAAATTAAAAATTTTTTTTTAATTAGCATTAATTAATATGCTATTTAAGTAATCTAGTTATCTACCGATTTTATGAAATCCTACATACAAATAAAATTATTATTTACAAAATCTTTTTGAAATCCAATTAATTTAATTTACTTGATAATCTAAGGTAGGTTCATGAATATCTATTAAAATTTATTATTAACGAAAAGGTATTAATCATTCATCCATTTAACCATAATTCAAAGACAACAATAGTAATAATTAAATTGTTGTTGTTTTTGTAATAGAATCATCCCTGCAATTGATTTCTCGCCCATAATGATATAATAATATCGTCATCGTTATTAAATAAATAATTTCTATTTTTGAAGGAAAATTTTTACCATGCAAGGAGTGGTAAGTAAAATTTTCCTGTTGTCACCATCCAATGGTAATGATATTACATCCATAAATACATATTTTACAAATATTCTATAATGCTCTAATCGTATTCAATTAATTCATCCCATTTTTCAATATTCCAATCACTATTCAAAAATTCGTTTAGTTCGCTCAGAAATTTTTGGGTGATTTTTTCTCCTTTCAACCACGGTTTCAACAAATCAATCACTTCTTTTTCAGTTTTACTCCCATTAAAATAATACATTGTTAATATGGATTGAACGTGTTCTTCGATAATTTCATCGTACATGTCTGATAATATCACTTTTAAATCGCGAGTAATAAATGGTTTTATTCTTTTTAAATCTGTTTCATTTATTCTTGACTTTTTTGATTTTTTTGATTTTAATATTTCTAAATTATTTGGTGATAGATCCTTCAAGTACACTTCAAGCCTTTGATGTT
Organism: Entrophospora candida; assembly: GCA_910592215.1. Classification (NCBI taxonomy): domain Eukaryota; kingdom Fungi; phylum Glomeromycota; class Glomeromycetes; order Entrophosporales; family Entrophosporaceae; genus Entrophospora; species Entrophospora candida. The sequence continues at coordinate 13,449 of CAJVPN010000217.1, forward strand.
TATTATTATTTGATGACAAGTTGTTATTATTGCTTGAAATTTCTTGAATCCATTTCTTTCTTTTCTTTGTTATCATCATTTTATCTTTTTCAGTAATCTTAAATTCACCACCGTTGTTATTAACATTATTGCCATGGCCATATCTTTCACCATAGTCATTTTCCAAGTAATATTTTAAAAATGACCCTTTAGCTTCGTCAATATTATGGATTATATATTTTATCTTGTTCTTACACAGCGGACAATAGGGTTTTTTGGTTTTTTTTGCGATTGTTTTTATCCATTGAGAAATACATGAATAACAAAATGTATGATAACAATAATTCAAATAACTTTGATCTTGATATTGATGTAAACATATGGAACAGTTGGATGACGTTGCTTCATTTGTTGTAGTAATCGTGGTTGTTGTATCAGTTGTAATTGTCGCAACTTTTGTGATTGCTGTTAAAGGTTTGTTAGCCTTATTATCGCCTTTATTAATTAGGGATGATACAATGGCCAATTTTTCTTTAGATTCTTCCTCTTCCTCTTCCTCTGATTCATCTTGCAAAGCTAATGTCTCTTCCGCCTCGTACTCATCATAGTCATAGTCGTAGTCATAGTCCTCATAACCAAAGGACATGATATCATCATCTAAACTTTCAAAAAATAATGGTGTGCCAGGTTGTTCTTGACGATAAAGATTCATTTTGTAGAAAAAGATTATTTATTTTATGATTAGTAATTACTTACTATCTTTTCTTAATTTAGCAAATTTTAAAAGTCCAAAATTACAAAATAAATTTATGAGGAAAAAAATAAATATTTTTATTTTATAAATGAATTTATATCAATCAGTGTGTTTTAAGAGATAAAAACTATTGATAAAATATTATGCCATAAATTTTGTAAACATTATCTTCAATTGGATAATGAGAAAAAGCATTGGCTGAAATTTAGAAATTATTATCTATCGAGTAGTATTGTGAAACCAGAATTATCGAATTTGACAAAATTGTCATAGTTTATTTATCAGATTTATTTTTTTGGTAAAATATGGCGAATCGATTACAAATGGTAAGCATATAATTGATGCCATCAATGTGGGTATGATAGACCATGAACATTTTTTGATTGGTAAAAGGTGGTTTAAATAACAAAAGGGCAAGGATTGATTATATTATATTTTTTTCACGACAAGTGTGTTTACATAATCGTGTAACGCACGTGACTTGGTTTACAGTTGAATTCTTTTTTCAAAAATTTTTAGAATTTATAGAATTTATCTTATTTTAAAATAGATTAGACAGTGAAAATAATGAAAGTGAAAATAAAGCGGTAAATGTTTGATTTTGAAGTTGCTTGTTATTCAAAAGGAGTTAAATTTGCTAATTCTCTTTGCATTATTTTAACAATCAGTTGGAATAGTGTAGCTTATTGGCGTTGGGATGTTTCGAATGAGGAAGTATGTGGAATTTGTAGAAATTTATTTGATGGTTGTTGTCCTGCTTGTAGAATACCTGGCGATGATTGTCCACTCAGTTAAAATAACATTCACATTTTATTCATTCGCTATATATATTGTATTCATTATTTCTTAGATACTAATATTAAATTAATATTTAAATAACAACATTGCTATTAATGATGTATATATAGTATGTGGAGAATGTACACATGTATTTCATATGCATTGTTTGTTGAAATGGCTTCAGACTGAAGGAAGTCGCGGCATGTGTCCTATGGATCGTGGAACTTGGGGTAATGTGAATTTAAAATCATTATATTAATATTATATAGACTCTTTGGAATTAATTAAAACACTCTTTTACTATTATTAATAAAATTTTATAGTTACTGAGAAACAAGATCACTAATACTAATTAATAAAATATATTTGAAATGTGTAATTTTTTCACGTCGCTTGCCGTCAATATTTCGTCATTACTTATTATTCATCATCGACGACGTGCAGTCGACACAAAAACGCTTTATTATTTTCAAAAAAAAAAATAAATAAAATTTTTTTTTAATTCTTTACAAAATCAAAAAAAAAATGTTGACACGAATTGATTATATTTGTTTTTTAATGTCAATATTTTTACCACCTTTACCAATATATTACAGATATAGAATTGGATATACATTTTGGTAATAAATCGATCGATCAATCGATCAATCAATCAATCATAAATAATTGTTATTAATTTCATCATTCTCTCTTCTCCTCTTTTATAATGAATCTCCTTTTGACAGGATAAATGTCGCATTGACTTTATTAGGTAGTATTGTATGATTTTTCTTTTTCTTATATTTAAATCTCTTATATAACATCATCAATTAATATTCTACTAATTAATTAATCAAAACAATAAAGGCTGGGTACCTGGTAATATGCAAATAATTAATTAAGTTACAAAGACTATGGTAAACTTTTTTTTAATTGATATTATTTTTCTTTTCAATTAAAAGGAGTATTACATGTGTGGTGTATATTATTATTTAAACTTTGTAAAGATAATTTGTGGTGTTATAGTCATCGTAATAAACCAGAATCAAAATCAATAATAAAGCAAGATAAAATATTATCACCACTAGAATATCAAGAACAACGAGAAGGAGAAGAAGGAGGAGGCACAAAGATAAATAAAAGAATAATAATTGATAATAGTAGCGATTACAATGACAATGATGATGATATCCAGCTACCTTCACCTGTTGATCATATAATTTACGATGATTTACAAGAAATACGTGACGTGAAAGACGCGAAAACTACAATTAAAAATGATAATAAAAATAGTAATGAACCATCATCATCATCATCACCAACAACAATTCCCACTGTCACTACAGAAATAATTAAAAATGATCCAATTGTAAATGATCAAAGTGATGGCATTGATAAAGATGGGAATGAAGATTATATAGAAGAATATGTAGGGGAAGAGTATGAAAAAGGTGGTGATAGTGGTGATAATAAAAGTTACGTGATAGAAAGAGTCGAAGAAGGTGGTGTTGTAAAAATATTAAAGATTGTAAAGAAGCAACATTTTTAAATACAAGTTTTTTCCTTTAATTGTGATCATTAACATTATTAATAAAATATATACGAAGAACCTTGTAACGAACCATTGGCCTTTTTATTTACTTGCCTTTAATTTTAAGTATTAATATTTGGAACAGGATGGATTCAAGACAGTGAATGATACATAATTGCAATCAAGTAAAATAAAAATTCGTTTATATTTTATGTTGCCTGCCATCTGATTATGATTATTTGAGGTACGGCAAATTCAATCGAAAAACTACACAATCGGTTATGTTTAAAGAAGGTAACAAGCATTTCATTCTACCAAAGATTATTTCATCTTCGGGCTGATATCTTGATTCTGCAAGTCGAAAAGATAATTAGAGCAAAAATTTTACACCAAGAGATAAAAGCAAAAAAGAAATTGAAAAAAATTTTTTTGTCATGTGAGGATAGATCATTTTTCACCAATTTCAAAAAAGATGTTATATCTATTTATTATAATAATTAGCTGTTAAATGAAAAAAAAAGAAATAAAAACACAACAAGATGTTGGTGTTGTTGGTAGTTGCGGTGGTTTTGATGAGGAGGCACAGTCTGAACAGACTTTTAGAAAGCGAAAAACTAAAAATTATTATGAAAAGCCAAAGGGTAACATTTAGTTTCATATTTGCGGCTTGCACAATAATAAACTTTATTTGTAATTAATTGGATGTTTTTAGTTATAAAAGATTTGGAATGGTTGAAATTTCGTGAATGGTTAAATCAACAAGGGTTTCCAAAGACCAAGTTAACATTAGCAGAATTTAAAGGTCTTCATTTTTCTCTAAAAAAGGAAAAAAATTGATGCTTGTTGCAAAAATTTATAGTCGAACTTTAATTTTTTTTTGTTTTTGTTTCTATTTAGGAACTGGAAGAGGTATGATGGCAACAAAAGACATCAAGGTTTATTATAATATATATATGTATATATATTGATTCTTTTTTTTTGTTTTGAGGCAATGCACCCATCATCATTAATAATGTTATTATTGATATAATAATTAAGCCAGGCGAAATTATAATATCAGTTCCCCAAAGATTTCTAATAACATATCAAAGTCTGATGACAATATATGGCGAAAGGATTTCAAGGTAAAAAAAAATTTTTATTACTAGATCAACAAGGTCAATATTAATAATATTATAATATTAATAAATATTAATAGATCTTTGATGAAACTTTCTTCACATCAACTTATATCATTACATCTAATTTTGGAAAAGAAAAAACAAGATAAGAGTAAATTGTATCCTTATATTGGTACTCTGCCAACAAATTTTAATAATGTTTTATTAAGTTGTTGCTTCAACAACAATATTAACAATAAAGATAAACATCAAGGTGATGGTGATGGTGACAGTGATAGTGATAGTGATAGTGATAATGATTATGATTATGATAATGATAAGAATTATGATTACGATAATGGTAATTACAATGATGTAATGAAATATTTACCATATCATATTAAAGGTAACATATCTAGTTTATACTTTATGACAAAATGGTTTCAAAATTATTAATATTTGGTGTTGATCTTTTTGTTAGATTTGTTAGAAAATCAAAGGAAAAAATTTATTAATGATTTTAAAGTTGTAAATAAATTTCTTGAGGTACAAATACTAAATAACAATTAGTGATAATAGCGAACTATGATTTCAAAGCATAAATCATTACTAAATAAGTTCAATAATTTTATGTGATTATAACTTAGAAAAACGCAGATCTTTCGATGCCAATTACATATGATGAATTTCTATGGGGATGGTTAAATGGTGGGTAATTGCAGCAGATTTGTTATTTTAATACTTTTTAAATATTATCATTCTCAAAGGTCACAAGATATCAAGTAAATTGTTTGAAAAATTTTTTATGAAAAGTTAATACAAGGTGTATATATATGGAGGAAACATCACAATCAAGCAATGATTTTAGAAAAGAAAACAATATTGCCATTGCACCAATGTTAGATTTTATAAATCACAGCAATGATGCAAAGGTGAATGATCAACTTGCCACAAATGCGCACACACACGAACATATATATATTGATTAATTGATCAATTGATTGAATGTATTGTTAGATTAAAGGAGAATTTAATAAATTTAATAAAAGTTATGAAATAACAACATACGATTCGATTAAAAAAGGACAACAGGTAACTCATTAATATTATTAAAGAGACTCGATTTTCTAAAAAGTTAATAATTAGATTTAAGAAGTTTAATAATTTTATTTTTCAGGTCTTTATAAATTATGGGCCACATGACAATTATTTTCTCTTGATAGAATACGGGTTTATAATTTCTAATAATAGTAACAATGGTAATAATGATAATATTAATAATTATGATTATGTTTTATTGGATAGAGAAGTTTTTGAGATTGAATTGGAGGAACAAGAGAAGATAATGAAGCACGAAACGTTGAAAAACGAAGGATTTTTGGGGTAATTGGAATGTTTGTTTTTTAAGAAGATTCTAATTAATTAAAGATAATCCATCCATCTATTCGTTAATTTATTTGTGTTTTCCAAAAGTGATTACACAATACATAAATCATACGCTTCATTTAGATTGTTAAACTCACTCAGGCTACTATTTAGTAAAAACAATAGTGAGATACAGGAATGGAAACAAGTAATCAGAGGAAACAGAGAAATCATTAATGAAAATAATGAAAGATTGATAAATGATTGGTTAGAGAAAATTTGTAATAGAAAAATACAAGAAATTAATCAAATATTAAATGATATTGATAAAAGCGAGAAAGGGAAGACGCAGGTTGGTAGTGGTAATGTTGTTTGATGTTGATGTGTCTTTTAGTGCCTTTCAGATGGGTTTTTGACTCGAAATTTTTCTATAAATTTTTTTTAGATGAAAAATTTAATAAAAAACATTAAATCCATTTGGTTAGAAATAATTAATATATTAAATTCTATACAATAGGATATTTTTAATAATTCTAACCAATCCGATTAGACATTCACAATGCCAAGTCAGGAATATATTTTTTTGCTAGTAACAAAACAAACATTCAATTTCAATAACGATTATAACGGGATTGAATAATTATCAGTTATTAGATTTTTTTAGAAACCTTGTTTACTGTACGTTTGTTCATATTTTACAATAAAACTAAAATAAATTTTAACCTGGGCACAAAAGTCCAGGGTTCCCGGGTGTGTGGGTGTAGACCTTAACTAAATCGGAATATTAATAGATTTTTTCCATAGAGCCTGCAGTTCGGAGTTTAGGATCATATCTATTTACTGTCAATTGGAGATTTGAATGAAAAGCATCATGCGGATGGCGTGGTTCATTTTATCCTGAATAGGCATGGCAAAGCTTGGCCTGATCTTTGTTTTCTTTAAACGGTACATTCAACTTTATACAAAATGCATGCATTGTTGAGTCTCATCGTCATAAAATTGCATTAATTAGTGTTAAATATAATAATAATAATAATAATTCTTTGTCTTTTTATTTGTGAAGAACGGTTTTAATATATTGATATTAATATTTAATATCCCAACAATTCGGGGGTCATTGACATGTATGTAATGAATGAAGAACCGTGTAACCAACAATCATGTTTTTATAAACGAGAAAGAGGGTCGAATCAAAATTTACCATGAAACACAAATTTGTAACAACGTGCTTTGAGTAATAATTCTCGTAACTAATGAAATCAAATGTTTTTTTATTTAATATGGAAAGAATGTATACTAGGTAGTGTTATATTTATTAGGTGTTTGTGTTAAGATTTATATGTTTTTTATCTTAAATAGTTTTTGGCGGGAAATATTTGAGCAACTGTAAATTACTAAATTAATAATTTTAATTTTATTATATAAATATTTAAATATTAAAAATATTTTTTTGTCAGATAATAAATAAAACGGTTTATTCAATCGATCAATCAATCAATTAATCGTTGATTCGTTTGCTCATCATCACTTGTTCATTCATTTGTTCATTTATTTATTTATTTACTATGAAATTTCATTCCATCCTATTTAAGAGTTTATCTACCCATTCATTTATGTTTTCGCAACCCTCGCAATACCTTTTATATTTCTGCTTTATTAACCAAATTTAAATTTTATTTATTTTTAACTCATTACACAAACATAATATTTTAAATTTTTAAATTTAAGCTTAAATTATTTTTGCTATTGTTATTATTGTTGTTATCTTATTATTACTTGTTTTGTAATATTAAAATTGCATTACGAATACGTGCATTTTTAGATGATAATATTAATAAATGTGAATAATATTAATAAAATATATACGCATATATTAAATAATATTAAGAAAAATCTCCGTTAATATATCTATCTGTTTTATCATCTTTTTTTGTTCATAGTGGTAAATATTATTATGCGAAAGAAAAAAAAGATGTTTCTCTTCAAGGAAAAAATTACTAAAATTAATAATAAAAAAATCTTTAATTTGCACACACAAAAAAATAAAACCTTTCACATGAGTGAGTGAGTAATTTTATTTGTAACAAACAATAACAATAATTATTATTATGTTCAAATTAATTCAATAAACAATAATAATTCAATATTGATTTGATGCGAAAGGTTGAGAAACGAGAAAGAACGAACGGGACGAAGGAAAGGAAAAAAACAAATATAAATTTATGCAAATAAATTTTTCGCGAGCTCTTGCTTTTTCACCCAAATCAAATCAATTTATATATTTGTGTGTATTTATATGTGTATATATATATATATATATATATATATAATATTTTTCATGTGAAAGTCGAACAAATAAAAATAAAATATGTTAAGCAAGATTATTAAGATTATTAAAAATTTGAAAAAACCCGTTCTGTTCTCAAATAAACGAACGAATCGAAAATTGATTTACTGATCGTACAAGTACGAATAAAAGAAGTTAATTTTTAATTTTTTTTGTAAAGGAATAAGAAGAAAAAGAAGATAAAGAAAAATTAATTATTTGTTTTTTTTTTATATAGTTACATGGCATAAATCATAATATAATGCTTCATTCTTTAATACATTAAATAAAAAAAAAAAAAAAAACAATAAAATCGAAACCAATAGTAAATCCGGCAGTAATCTTAACCTTAATCATTCACAACAGAACAATGTTAATTTATGCATGTCCAAACGAGATAAGTAAACAAATGAGATGGATTATGATTCGACCTGATTCAAGAAAGAATCAATGAAAGAAAATGAAAGAAAGAAAATAAAAGAAAGAAAGAAACCCATCAAGAAGGAAAAAACAAATCAACAGTAAAATGTTACATTTATCGTTGCTTGCGTTCTTCGTTCTACAATTAATCAATAACAAACAACAACAATTAATAATAATAAATTAATGATTATCAGAAATAATTAGTAATTATTGATAATAAAAAATAAAGAGATTTTAATAAAACACTGCATACAAACAAAGATATAAAGATGGTTAAATGATTAATCATTACAACGTAGAAATGACAACGTAGTAGCGATATCTGTATTATATTCACACGTTATAAATGATATCAACAGATAACAACTATAGTTATGATCAACATAATCAAATCTAAATCTAAATCAGATTATAATTAAATGAAATCATAATCTTTACAAATTACTCGTTCACTCTTAAAACCCTCTTTTTCCATTTTTGAAAAAGAAATGAAAAATAAATGATGATCATTGAATTATACGCGTAGATGTGCGATTAGGATTAGCTATTGTCTATTATACAGATACATAAATCGCATAGATAATACAGATAAAATAAATCTAATAAATATTGAATTTATTTATAATTGTGGTTGAATAGCGAGTTTAAATTTGTAATTGAATTGAGAAATTGAATTGAATTTGAAATTGAAATGTATATTATATAATAGATTACATTTGCAAAATATTACGCATATAAATTAATATGTAATTAATTCTAGATCATGTTTTCATTGGAATGATTATTATAATAACTGGTTGTACTATTATGATTATACCATTTATAATAACCCATTATATTGCTTTACTTAACAAAGAGAACAAGAGCATTGAATAAAATAATGCTTAGGTACATAAAAATTTTTTTTTTAAATACCAATTAATCAATCAATTGATTGGTTGCTTAATCAATATTTACCGGTTAATCAATATTCGGTCAGAAATGAGCGATTTTGATATTTTCTTTTTTAAATGCAAAGATCACACGGTCGTGGTGCGCAGGCATTTTCATTAGGAATTCCGTTTTTAAAAATTTTTTTTTTCACATTTCTTTAATTGAAACTCAAATTAAACTCCTGATAATTAAAAAAAAAAAAAAAGCTATTTTTAGGGATTTTTTTAAAGCATGCAAAAAGTAAAATAAAATAGGCGAAGGGAATAAAATCATTTTAAGTTAATTTAATCAATAGATGATTTTATTTTTTTTTTTTAGGAATCAAGTGTATGTATGTAAATAAAATGTAAAAATTATATATTTAAATGCCTATTGAAATACCCAGTGTAACAAACAAATATTGCAGGGGGTATTTGTCCATTGTCAATATTTTCAGGGCCAACATTATTTATTCATTTTTTTATTATCCATTATTGAAGAATGGCCATTTTACTGCATTCATTATTTATTATTATCATACATAATAAAGGAAAAACCAAAAAAGTGCATTAAAGAAAAAGTTCTTGTCATTATTTATCAATTATTTATTTTAATTTCTAATTCACAAAAATGTTCAATGATGCTATGAAGCATTAATAATGATTGTGTACATAATAATGGAAGAAAAAAAAGTCGTCAAGGAAGATGGAGGTAAAAGAGAAATTATTTTGATGAACATTGTAGGAAAAATTAAAATTTATAAATATTTATTTTTTTTTTATAAATAATAAATAAATAGATTGAATCTTTTTAATTCCTAGTTTAGTTTTAATCTCTGAAAAAAAAAAAAAAATCTTTTTTCCAACACTAACTAGGCTTTTTTATTTATTATTATTTTAGGGTTTCGCTTTTTGATAATAATAATAACTAGATTAGGGAAATTTAATTTTTATACCATATTTGGGGATTATCCACTCTTGTTGACTCGATCAACATGGGTAGTGAATATGGAAATTAAAGTAAATAAACATGTAACCAATAAATTTTAAGATCGTCGTCGTATTGATTACTTTAATATATATATATTAATTAAAATATTGCTTTGATTGCCTCTTTTTTTTTCCATTCATTCATTCATCATTTAATTTATATCCGTCTTGACATTTTTTTTTTTTTTTAAAAAAAAAATTAATATCAAACCATTAATTAATCGCAAATTTAATCTGAAAATTATTTTTTTAAATTAATTAAGCCTAAAATTTACTAATTAATAGGAAGGCAATTACGTAATAATGAGCTTTGAATTAACTCTTGATTAATAATAAGTTAAAATAAAAAACCTTAAATATAATAAAATGTATTTTGACATATACGGATAATTGATCATTCTACTATTATTAAAATTTTATTTCGAGGGAGCGAATATGTGTAAATGTAAATGTAAATGTGATTAATAAATAATTAATATTAATAAGTAAATATTAGATTACGAAATCTTTAATTAATAAACTTAATGGTTCATAAAAGATGCACATGTTACCTTTCACTCAGTAAATGCTCTTATATACAATTAAAATTAATAAATTAAAATATAAATTTAGTTTAATTTTTTATTTTAAGATTTCAATAAGAAATTTAATTAAAAAAATATAAATAAAATAATAAAATAAGAAATGTTGAGCACACACCAAATTCTTTAAATAAAATAAATATTTAATATTAAATTTTTTTTTTTAAATAAATAATGATAAATATAATAAATAATAAATAATAATAAAAAAAATAAAAAACAAGACAGATAATAGGGAAAGGTATAAAAATAAACAATTTTTTTCTTTCGAAAGAATTTCATTCATTTATTTTTCTTTTTAATAATATAAATTAATATAATAATAATAATAATTACTGTATAAAATCATATATATATATATATATATATATATATTACTTAAACACTCTCAATAAAAATTAATTTAAAAGGACAACGAACGAAACAAACAATTTCTTCGTAAATTTATTTTTACTATATATAATAAATATCAATTACATGACCGTCAAATTTTCCCAACCTTACACATGCACACACTTTTTTGGACAATCTAGCGTCGATCCAAAAATATTCGCAATTTCAAATATTTTTAAATATAAATAATAAATAAAATCTTTTGTGTACATAGAAATTTATCATATATATATATATATATATAATAATATTTTTCTTTTTTTTTTTTATTTTAAAAAAAATTAATAAGTCAATCATTGTTGTTGTTGTTCTTTATCTTTTTAAAAAACATAAATAAAAATAATTAATTTAATAAACCTTCTTTATTCACACTTCATTCTCTCTTCCTACTCTCAAACAAAACTATTACCTTGGCATATTCGCAAAGTGTTAAAAGAATTTTTTATTTTTATTTATATCAATTTACAAAGTTATTTTTCTTCTCATTCTCATTCTCATTCATTATTAAACTTCTCATCATTCCCCATCACTTCTATCGCACACGCCCCATCACATTTTCTCATTTCACTATAAATAATTCACGAAACAAATAATTTCTCCCGAACATTTCATCAGCACACAACACAATTATTTTTTGACTTCAACCAGACTCCATCTGAACCAACCAAAATTCTGATTTTTTTCTTTTTTCTCTTTTTCTTTATATTCTCATCAAACACAACTACAAACAATATTACACACTACGCATACATATAGTTGTAATATATATATATGTATATATATATATATATATATATGTACATACATTTTTTCTTTTCTTTTTTTATCTTTTTTAATTAAAAACTCTTGCGAGGGAAAGAAGAAAAATTGAATATATATGTTAATAAACTGAATTAATATGCAATTTATTAACAATATGAACAACAACAACAACAACACAAACAACATCATTGGGATTAACAACAATAACGTCTCTTTAGCCACATCTTCCTGTTTTCCGAACTTGTCATCATCAATTACCGCCACCACGAATTTCGCAAACAACTCATTAAAATATCAAGAATTCCTCCAACAACAACATCGACAACAACAATTGTCTTCCGCTTCTTTTCCTCACGCCATTTCTATGAATTCGGAAAATACTATTACGACTACGGCTGCGATCGACAACGATTCTCAACAGACTGCTGCTGTTGCTGTTGCTGCTTTATCATTTGATCAGACTAAAGGACTACAACAACAACTGCTCTGGACACCACAAGACAACAACAATTATAGCGATGCCAATGTTAATGATAATCAATGTCAACATATTACAACAATATCCTCGACAACAATTCCTTCAGCCCCGGCAACTCCAACTGCAACCACGACACCAACAACGCAAAAACCATACGAGACTCCAAAAGTTCCAAGACCTCCAAACGCATTCATCATTTACCATAGAACAAAATCTAAGGAATTAGCACGTTACAAATCTTCAATTCGTTCTAATTCTTCCTCCTCCAACAACAACAGCAACACTGGTCATCCGTCAAAAACTGTGGCAGAGATGTGGAGGGAGGAAACTGATGCGGTCAAATTACGATATCAACGTGAGGCCGATTTGGCTTTAGTTGAGCATAAGAAAAAATATCCATTTTATAAATATCGACCTAGGAAGCGTGAAAATAAAAATAAGTTAAAAACTCGTGGTTGTGGTGGTGCTGGTAATAACAACAAGTGTGTAAATAATAACAACGGTAATTGGAAGTGTTGTAAATGTGTAAATAATAATAGCAATTGTAACGAAGGATGTAAATGTGACAATCTTATCATTATCAATGATGGTATAAATGAAAATAGCTATAATAATAATAATAATAATAATAATAATGGAGCAATATTATCACCAACTGATTCAGAATTTGGTATTGTAAATAAAGATGATGATCATCATGATGGATCAGAAGTTCCACCAGAACATAGAAAACAAGCTTCAATGGAATCAGCCTTTACTGTGTTTGATTTGAAAAGTCTAGAAGAAGAAACTGGTGCCGGTAATAATGATGATAATATTAGTAATAATAGTATTACCAATAACAATGATAGTATAAAGGCAATCAAGAAAAATACATTTTCACCACCACAAACACCTAAGACGCCAAATTTTTTAAATCCATCGGAACATCATCCTCTTTCATTAATAACAATGGCATCGAAAATGCCACAATCGGCAATTATATCATCATTATTACACCAACAATTGTATCATAGCCCAATTGAAGATCTTCGTCACCAGCAATTTTCTTTGCAAATGTCTAGAGAAGATAGTAATGCCAGCAGCTCATCATCGTTCTCTACTTCTTCCTCCAGTTCCGCATCTTCCTCTTCTTCATCTTCAACTTTTAATAATACTAACAGTTACGAATGCCCAAATTCCATTGATTTAGACAATGGTCAAAGTTCATTAGTAATAAATCAGCCTGATCATTTACAACAGCAGCTGATGTTCACACAAGATGAATTTCAACAATATCCTTCAGAGCTCTCACAAGATGACTGGAACTCTCAATTATTTAATTATATCAATGGTAGTAATGCCAGTAATGATGGTTATTATGTCCAAAACTTTATGAATTTGTTCGCGGCAGCAAATCCATTTCCATTGGATTTCTCACAATTAAATGATTACAATGTAAATAATAACAATAATATTAGTGCCAATGTAAATAGTAATAGCATTAATATTAATAATATAAAGCAAGAAGATGTCAATAGTAGTGATAATTATGGTATGGTATCACTGCAACCACAGTCCATAGCTCCAAGAAGATCAATAATGATTAGTCCACAACCACCACTTCCACAGCTATTATTGCAGCAACACCAAGAACCGCCAACACCCACCAGCCCATTAGACGCTTTCCCAATTTTGTCCATGTCAGAGACAAATAGTAATAGTAATATTAATAATGTTGGCAATGATAATGATGGTAATGGTTATAATGGTTGTTATACATTTTATACAGCATCATCACAGCAACCTGATATTTTAGAATATTTTTATAATAATGATTAAATCAATTTGATTTGATTGGTTGGTCAATTTACTGATTTTGTTATTCCCTATTTTTTTTTATATTTATTTATTAATTTATTACATAAAAATTTTTTTTTTCTTTATAAATAATTTTTATTTTTTTTTAAACTGTACAAAAATCAAAAAAAATCCCCCATTTTAATGAACAATGGAACGTCTCGTATATATATACATGCTATAGTAACATTAGTAATAGTATAATAGTAATAGTAATGATATAGTAATAATAGCAGGTAGAGGAGGTTATAAAATTTTATAAACAAGATATATATAATAAATAAAGAGAGATAGAAGATAATAATAAATAAATTAATATGCAAATTTTTTTTATAAAAAATATACTAAAAAAAAATATAGTAAAATATACATACAATAAAAAAAATTTTTTTTTTCAATTCTCTCGTCGAATTTTACGTATCGGGTTTATTCCTTTTATTCCTGAAAAAATAACAAATAATAAATTTAATGTTTTTTTTTTCTTTGGATACAGATAAACTTTAATATTATTTTATTATTTGTTTGTAAATAATTAATTATAATGGAATTTAATATGATTAGTTAGATTTGCATCTACTAATTAGATGACAAACAATAATAAAATAATAAATAATAGAAGCTTGCTTCTTTCTTTATTTCGTTTTGTTGGTGATTGATTTGCCGTGAAACATTAAAAGAAACATCTCAGAATGTTGAATGTTATTAATTTAATTGTATTATGATAATGATGTGAAAATGTGACAACGATAACATAGAAACAACAAACGAGGAAACATGAATACAACAATTGATAAATCATATTGTATGCACAAAAGAAATCTGTTTGAACGAATTTGAATGGTTTAAAATAATTGTAGATTGTTTCTTTTAATATTGTTTTAATTGTTTAATTGTTGATCTTTGATTGATAGATCGTGATAAAAAGGGAAGTTTTGGGAAGAATTTATCGGAAATTAGGAGGAAATCAATAAATTCTTTGAGAATTTCGGAAAAAATTGTTAGGAAATAAATAAAGTTTGTTGTACAAAAATTCCTTTTGTGTGTGAAAAATAATAATTATGATGATAGAAATCTAAAAATAATAATACAATTGGAAAAAAGAATAATCGGTATAATTTTGATAATTATTCTTCCTGCTTTAATTAAATTATTTAATTAATAATATTTTCTGACTGTACAAATTATGCAAATTTTGGTATTATTTTCCTTTAATTTTTTTGTAAACTCTTAAAAAAGGTTTGAAAGCTGTCAAACCATTAAAACTTCATCAAATCGAGAATCTTTAATAATCGCGACATTGTTATTATATAATTATTTGGTAACTATTTAATAATATTTAGCAATAATACCTAATAATAATAGCATTCTTGACTCCCAGACTGCATTAATACGCGCGCGCGCGCATACACGCACAGGTCTGTTCATTAATGTATATATATATATATATTTGACTTTTCATCCCCACACTACCCAGATCATCGTCATTTAGAAATTATTCTTAATTTGTGCCTTTGAATGCTTCTTTTTGTTTTATTTCATTAACGTTAATAATAATGAGTAATCATAACAATAATTAAATTTAATAACATCGTGCATATTTGATTATATTTTTCAAAGGTCCCTTACAAAAAAAATTATCTAAATATAAAATTGCACCAATCATCTTTCTTGCCATCTTTGATTTTCTTCATCTTTGAACATTTTCTTCTATTTTTGTATCTACAGTACAATACTAATTTCTTTCCTTTCATCATCACCATGGGAATAATGATGATCGATAATAAGAATATTTATCACCATTCTCCTGAAATTAATTAATCAGTGAAAGATAGATATTAATAAATGATTAAAAATGAATGCGTGGTTATTGCCGTACTCAAATTGTTCAATCAATTAATTGTTGTTTAAATTAATTAATGGTCATTTAAGTTGTTTTTTTGAATAAATGAGGTTTCATTTTCAATTGACGTTAAATACCTCTTCTATTCAAATCTTAATATGTAATTTATTGAAATTTCAAACAAGATAAATACAAGTTTTTTGAATCAATCAAATAATAATAAACAAATGTAAATGAATGAACATAAATTTGAACATGAATGGAGGATTATTTATTATTGTTATTATTATACTATTTACTATTTACTATTACTAACACTATTACTATTACTATTACTATTACTATTATCTATTATTTATTATTTATTATTTATTTTATATACAACAGATTTTTAATAATAATAATAAAAAAAAATTTTTTTACACTTTAAACTTTAAAAACCCCTTCCCTCCAAAAAAAACACTTCCAAATTCTCGGTAACAGGTAATTTGACATTATTTTTATTATTATTTATATATACCATTTTTCAGGGTTTTAAAAACATACTAACACCCCAATTTAATTTAAAATTTTTTTGTTATCCCATGTATATACATATGTATGCAGGATTAATATTAATGTTTTTAAATTTTATTTATTTATTTCCTATCCTAGTATAATAGTAGTAATAAATTATTATAAAGTTTTTCAAGTTATTATTATAGTCACTATCACCAGTCAGTTAATATTAAATTAATATTACTATTATTACTATTATTATTATTATTATTACTATTATTACTATTATTACAATTACAATTACAATTACAAATTAAAATACAATTACGATTACGATTACGATTACGATTACAATTACAATCACTATTGCTCATGTCCGTTATTACTGTTGTTATTGCCATTAAAAATAATAATTAATAAAAATTTAGAAAATAATCATGCTCGTTCTTTTTTTCGTCCATTCTTTCTGATCACTTGATATAATAACAAAAACATGTGGAAATTTTTACATATTGCATTATTATTATTATTATTGCTACTTTTTACAATTATAAAAGGCAGTTTTGTGTAAAGAAAATTTTAAAAATGTAACATCCCTCAATGCATCAAATATATTAATGTGTGATAAATAATAAGTCGGGGATTTTTTTGTTCCCAGAACTACAAACGTCCCGTTTCATTCCATCACCTCATTATTAATTCCGGAATTTCTAAGTTTCTTAATATTTCAATTGCTACGTCTAAAATTTTTTTTTTGTGATTGTTTTTTTTTTTTTTTTTTTGAAATAATATAAAGTTCAGGAGGAAAAAAATTTTTATCAAATAAAAAGAAAAAGACCACTTACACAAAATCATAACGTTATACTTTTGATCAGATAATGTATAATAATATTTTTTCAGCGGGAATTTTTCCCATTCAATAAATAAAGAGAAATTTCCGAACCTCTTAAAAATTTTACAAAGGAATCGGATGGTGATGTTCGTTTTGTTATTGTTATTATGATACTAACAATTAAATAATAATAATAGTTACGAAAGTTATCAAATGTATACACATACTAACAAATAATAAAACAAAACCAATCTTTTCATTCGCATCATCATTTTTCACTTATTATTTTTATTTTTATTATTATTTTTATTATTATTTTTGTATTTTTATTATTATTTTTGTCTTGGTATAAATTTCTTTATTTTTTATTTGTCCTATTTTTTTGTATTTCTTCATTCAAAAAACCTATAATCCATCCACCGATCTTTGTCTACTTGTCAACAACGTATGCGTAAATCTATTCATTCGTTTATCAAACATCCACCCATTCATCCATCCCTTGAGTCATTCATTCATTAATTCATTCATTATTTAGTATGTCCACTTGTAAAATGATCTATGGCTGTCGTATACCCGATCAACATATATTTACCAATACTAACAAAGATATTATAATTAAAATACAAAAAACCAAAGCACAATGGTAAAACGATGAATGGATCGATTGGTTCACAACCACTCAAAAGCCGGCCACCATATTAATGTCATCCAATAAATTAATTTGTTACCGTCCCCAAATAGATAGATGAAATTATTATCATCATAATATAAAACCGGAACCATACCAGGTCTAGAACTTAATCAACGATTACAATGATTTGTACATAATTCGGTACTTTTCGATTTATACTAAACCACAAATGGGTTGTCAGAACACACACACACATATATGTATTAATATTTATGTACTGTATATTTTCAAAATATTTTCGATATACAGTGTGATTCAAAAAAAAAAAAAATTTGGTGGTTACAAAAAAAAAAACGCAATTACACAACATAATTACTAGGTTTATTTGAAACCTTATTAAGAAAATTTTTTTTTTAATAATAATAAGAAATCCTATCCCCTGTTTTTTTTTCTAATAGAGGAATCATCACCCATGCTTCAACCATAAATTGTTCCAATTCCATCAACACTTATAGGTATCCTTATCTCAACACATGTTATCTATCGGATCGAGATCAGGATTGGATGGCCAGCCAATCATGTTAACCTTATTTCCAGCAATGAAAAATTTTCGTAACACGTGATGTGTGCTTTGGATCATTGCTCCATTAAAAGCGTCAGTTTCTACCATGCTGCATTTGTGAGGCAGGAAAATTCTAGTTCTGCAATATGTTGACATAATAAGGGCCATACATGATATCAGTAAAACAAATAATGGTGTTTCACCTTTTAATGAAATTCCCCAAATGCCATTGCTTTTTGCCATGATTTTGGTAATCTGCGAATTGGTCTTTATGCCATATACGAATCTTGTTACAAAAAAGATCAAATGCTATGTAGTCTGTAGACATTGTAAGGCTCTAATCGTCATTCAAAATGATCCTGTTGTACTCATACTATTCGTGAATTGGTATTACGGTAGAGTTGTTAGTTGAAGAAATAATTTCGACAAACATTTAGGCATTTCGACTGTCGAAATATATTCGACAAGGTCACTTGATTTGCCGTAATGTCGAAAAATGTCGAAATATTGAAAGTCTAAATTGATGTCGAAAGTCTAAATATTTCTCTGAATTAATATTAATATTAATAAAACTGACTATTTGCGCCACAAATAATAGTAAATTTGAGAATGGAGCTAATTTTTTAATAAATAGTGCATTTTTTGAAATTAGCTGATTAATTGTAAGTTCACTAAAAATATCAAATTGCATTCATTTTTTATCATTGATATAACGATCTCCAAGGAAATTTAAAAGTTTTTTTTCCAGAATTCAATCTTTATTATAAAAAAATATAAAGTTTGTGATTTTTGCGAATTATTCCAAAGATTGTTATAAGGGACTAGAATTTATTGGGTGTTTTTCAAGAAGCTTGCTTTGATAGCTGAAACTAATGATTTAGAAGAACTTATCAACAATTATTATTTAACTAATCTTGAGTTTGGCAATGAAGATAAGGGTTCCAATAGTGAAAAAAAATGATGAAAATGATAATGATGAAGATAATGAATTCGATGAAGATGAATTTGGAGCAAGCATTTGTACAAAGTTTACAGAATGAACAAGATAAATGATTTAGCATATAAAATTTGTGTTTAATCTTTTTTAATTTTTATGCCATTAAAATTTTTTTTTATAAGATATTTTAATATTTTTGATACTGTTTAAATGATTGAACTGCACCGGCTGTAGCACTCAATCAACACCTGAAAATGGCATAATTTAAAGCATTTTGACAACATTAAGGTATTTTGTTTCAATAGCATTTAGGCATTTGAGATTATTTGGACTTTCGACATCAATTTGGACTTTTGAAGTTATCTTTTTGACATGATCAATTTAGGCTTTCGATATCACTTTAGACTTTTGACAAATATTTGGACCTTCGACATGTCCAAATGTCGAATGGTGAAATGTTTCAACAAAGCTCAAAACATTTCGACTAACAATTATATATTACGGCGAATATGTCCAATAAAACGTGACAAGTTTCGTGTATTCTTATATGGCGGACCTTTATGTTCAATATAGCCAGTTATTCTCAATGGTACGAAGGGTATGTTTGTTTTCTTTTGGTGAATGGATACTATTCATCCAAAATTGTTACGTCTTGCTTCTAATTTTGGGTTAACCATTCTTATAAAGCTTGAAGATTAAAAATAAAGAAAAAAAAGAAAGGACGATATACAAACATTGATTATCATGAAAACAATCACATTTATCATGTAAACAAATGAGAGTCTTTTTAATAACTTCAAAATAATTTTATACCGAAACCACCTTTTTTTTAGATCACACTGTAATAGAAGTCGTCAAATGGATAATTGTGTGTGTGTGTGTGTGTGCATGCGTGCGTGGAATTGTGGAGAGAGGGTGGCGAACAGCAAAGAAATATACAGAATATATATAATATACATTATCACACACGATCCCATTATTTTTTTTTACTATATCGCAATTGATTTGCTGTTTATGAATTTTCTAAACTGGTAAAGGTGTCAAATCGCTGCATATAATCATATGGAATAATTTACTTCTAATTGACCAGAAGAATCCAAATTTTTTAGTTCTACTTGGTTATATGACCGAAATCTTCAAATACCCATTGAATATATATTTTGGTTGTTGTTTCAACTTATGAATGATTAAGATAGACGATAGTTGTATTTTTTGACTTGCATATAGAAATCTACACTTTCATTAAGCAGTAAGCCATACTCTTTGACAAACTACTGATAACTGAAAGCGCATTTTTGCCAAATTCCAAGATTTTTCGCCTTAAAATTATGTTGACATAGCTATCAAAGAGAACCTATACGCAACAGAATCAATAAGCTTGGTATCAAAGCTTGATCAAACGTGATATCAATTCTGGTAGCTAATGTTGTTTGATGAAATGTTACCAAATTTGTAAAACTATTACGTCAATTTTGCTGCCATAAAATTGCTTTAAAGGTTGATAAAATATAAATATATTCCAAGATTATTTTCTTGTGTATCTCAATCTCTCCTTTTCTTTTTCTGAATACAAATTCAGTTCCCACACACTCATTTATAACGTGATACATGGTCGAGGTAGATAAATCATTGATTAAGGATTCGGTGCTTTATGTTCCAGAGTCAACTAATTTTAGTGTAATTATTATATGAAAACTCTACGCAAAAGCTTTTTATAATTATTATCAAATTACAGTGTGGAAGTTTTTATAATATTGATTAAGTTACTTTGCAATAATAAACCCATCTTTATCTTTATCCTTATTGTAGTGATCAATGAAAATTTCATTCTGGTCTTTGCTTGAAAAAGCATAACTTCGAGTCCTTGTAAAGGAAAATAATAGATGATTAACATTCTAATAAAATAAAAACATTGTTTTTATTTTCTTTGTTTAAAGTGTCTTGATAAAAGCAACAAGTGTAATTAATGCCTTAGTAGGAGGTAACAATTATGGAGCTTTGGTAAAAAGCCACGTTTATTTGTTTTAGTGAGCAAGCAACAAGGTTAATCTAACGTTGGTTAACTAGTGAGTGTTGGTAACGTAATTTGCTTTAATGAACAAGCAAAGGTTTGGACTAATGTTGGTTAACTAGTAAGGATTAATGAAGTATTATCCAAAAGTTAATCGGAAATACTGGTATTATTATTGTAATCGTAAATGTAAGGCTGTTAAACAAGCTACTTGAGTTGTTTTGCAAGTAAACTAAAGCGAGTTTGCAATCGGTCAATAAATGTAAATGAGGGTAAATGACTAAAATAAAGTGAATAAAGGAAGCCCCTGAGCTTTGTAAAAGAACATCTTTATTTATTTATACCATTAAGTATGCTCACAGATTCGTCTAGGTGCAAGAAAGAGGAAGCCAATGTAAATTTGTAAACTAAGTCATCGAATTATTTGTGAGTTATTAACTGACAAGAGTAGCCCAAAAGTTAAGCCATAATAATTGTTAATTAACCAAAATAATATTTCGGAATATCACCATTTAACAAGGATCGAAAAATTGTAAAAAGTTTATTATTTCAAAATATTGTTACAAAATAAGAAATAAAATAAGGATAAAATATAAATTTATAGTGGAGATTAAATTAGTCATCTATCGCATCTTTTCTTTTACTATTGTTACTAGAATTTAATGTTTATTAATTAATATCGTTAGTAATAATTAATGGATAGTGGTTTCAAATTAATTAATAATGAAATTTTTATTCACCTTTGTCAACATTCTAGAGAAAAGAGTTGAAATTAAGATTATTCAACAAACTATCATTACTTGTATAACTTTTTAAGTTTTTAGATTTAGCAATCTCATCATCTAATATTCTGCTTTTATGATATGCATTTGGATGTGATTTGTATGCTTGTTGTGAAGCATTACCACCAGTGTTGTACATGGGACATGTCCGCCTAATATTGAGCGGACATGGACATGTCCTGGACAATGTCCAATGGACACTGTCCAAAAATGTCCGCGTAACAATTTGTCATGCGGACGTGTCCGCTCATTTTCTTAAATGTCCCGGACTGTCCGGGACCAGTAGTACAAACCACAAGTTAAACGTGAGAAAATGCCTTTACCACCTTTATTAACTCAACATATTATTAAAACCATATAAAACTAAACCAAAGCAATTCAAAAACGTTTTGTAAACATGTGTTACCGATTAAATTTTGGGAGAGCGTATTTTTAATTGGTGATAACAATTATTTTTGTTTTGTGGATCAGAATGAATAGGGATCAATGAATTGATTTTGTTATTAGCGAATAATTTTGGGTAAAGAAGATAAAAGTT
>CAJVPN010000218.1:0-36181 GCA_910592215.1 Entrophospora candida
TGGAGCATTATCCTCTTGAAAAATTCCTTGTTTGCGAGGAACTAATTTATAAATAAATGCTTAAATTAGAATTTTACGCGTAAATGATGTAAACAAAGTAAAAAAAATAAAAAATACTTATCGTTCGGAAACCCGTGATCACCCTCTGTATGTAAATCATAAAAAATGTCAACACATTAAAAGAAAGCGTGACGAAAAGATTAAACGGAAAAATACAGTTGATGGTGGAAAATTTATTAGAACATGCAAAAAAACCTTTTATTTGCGCGTTTATAACCATTTAGTCGACATTCGTTATATTAAGGTTATTTTGATTATATCGAGAGATATGGTCAAGAGAAGAGTTAGGAAGAGAGCTATTTTTCAACCAAGTCGAAAACCAACCCTTTAAATACATTTTCGAGTAGTACAATTTTATTTATTAGACTATTTCAAAGGGTTGTCGTATGGTTGCTTCCAACTACTTAAATTCGAACCATTTGTGTTGACAAAATGAATCGAACGTTTTTATTAACATTTATTTTTAAATTCATGATTTTGATTGGTCAATCAACAATTGTGTGGGTTAATAACGTTGTATAATGACAAAACGTAGTGTAAACTTGAATTTTATCTTGATCGCTTGAAGATGGACAGGGACGTAGTGGCTGAATGTAGAAGGTCGAGTTCCGTGCTTGAGGGGAATTTCTCTAAGAAAAAACAGAAAAAAAAAATGGGGACAGTTGTCCTATTTATATGTTTTGATTTAATAAAATAGACTATTGTCTTGACCTGAGTGATGTCTTTTTTTCGCTCTTTGCGACGAAGAAGTTGCAATTTTTGTTCTCGCGTAGCACAGAAAAGCGGTCATGTAATGCATAAAAAAGCAAAGCTCGCATTGCGTTCTTAGTTTTAGTTTTGAGCTTGTTTAATTGATAAAAATTAATTAAATTGAAATAAATGCTTTATGATAGAAAAAATTAACGGTTCGGTCCCACAGTCCATACCACAGCCTCATTCAGTCTGAACCGGACCATTAACATCCCTACTATTACAGTTTCAAAGTAGCAAGTAAATTACTGGCAGGGCAAACCTGATCCAAAAACCCTAGTTAATTTAAATAAAATATTCCTTGGGTAATTTCAGGCTCTCGTTGCCTAACAATTTGCCAATTTCAGGTCTGTACTTAAATTAAATTAATAATAATATTGACAAAGTAATTTGTACGCACGCGATCTCTCAAAATAAAAAGATTTAGAATTTACATACAAAAAAATTCTGAAGCAAGCTTGAGTGTAAATTGTCAAACATTCTGTACGTCATTTTAATGAAAAAGGTAGCTTATTCCAAACATCCACATCCATACCCATGACACCCATTACTAAACCAAGTCTTGATTCTGATATTATCAAGATGAAAATCTAAAAATTGACTCTTTTGCTTTTCCGGGGGTTGACTAAATTTTGATCTCTGAAATTTCTTTATAACATAATGTCCACCCACTTTGTTCAGTTTTTCCTTTTTTTTTTTCAACAATTCATTAGTTTTAATATGATCCCACTTTTCTATCCAAATTTTTTAAGTTAAGGTCTAACTTCACCATCATCTGTTACTATTTATACCATTGATAATGATGATGGTGATGCCAAAAATAATGATGATGATAACAATAATAACAACAATAATAACAATGACGGTGATAATGATGATGACGGCAACAATAAAAACGACAATAATGATGGTGACAATGATAGCAGCAGCAACTTACATTAACAATGGTATTAATGATAAAAATAATGGTGGCACTGGTGGCCACGAGCAACTGCCGCAATGCAAACCCTCCCTCTATTCATTTGCATCGGCACGTACATTAACAACAAGGATAATAAATGGGGATATGATAGAATTGATTTGATGAAAGGGACCTACAACGGAGTCACCAAAACAAAAAATCTTGAAACAAATATCCTATCAATTATAAATAAAAAAAAGGTTTCTTTTAGAATTAAACTAGTATGTAAACTATATTAGGCAAATGAATGTATTTATTTATTAGATTCCAATACATCAATGATAACCTAAAAGGGACCACAATTTCAGTTGGCAAATTGGTACTAGGTGAGAATATTTTTATATTTGAAGGCCATGGAGTTGGAATTTACATATCCAGTTATAGAATCGTCAACGTCATCGTCATCGTCGTTATCATGATGTTCAAACAATATAAAAAAAGATAAAAAAATGTTGACAAGAATCGAGCAGCATTAAAAAAACTTGAAGACGCATTCGTTGAATCAAGCGATTTTTCAAAAAAAAAATGAAAATAAAGATAAAAGATCCTTGACGTCCCCAGGAAATAAAAGAAAGATTATTAAGAGGAAAGTCTTTTGAAAAAGTTGGTGATGAAATGAACAAGAACATGATGATGAAATGGGAACTTGGCAAGAGATACACATACACATACACACACACAAAGTATCTTAATTCCTTTTAGATCGATTGTATATTTGCAATAATAATGCGTTTCTAATGGTATAGCATACACATGTTATAATAAATAACGAGTGATGAGAATTAATAAAATTTATGTGACGGATTTTCTTTATTTCCTTCAATCGTGTTGCCCGACTAGCATTGAGATGATGCAAGACAAATGTTATCCTGTTCATATATTGCGACGTTGGTTATACACACGTGTTATAATAACGAGTGATGAAAATACATTTACTAATTAATTAATAAAGTTTGTGTTATCTAACGTTTTATAATATTAAGGATAAAGGAACCCGACTAACATCGAGACAAGACAAGAAAAAAAAAGTTATTCTATTTGTTTTGTTGTAACATTTGTTATATTACATTTTACAATAACGAATGATGAAAATACTTTTCTTAATTAATTAATAAAGTTTATGCAATTTCGTTCCATAATGCCTTCTCATTGATTTTTCATAAATCACAGGGTTTAACTTTACCTCATTTATATGTCGAATGCCAAACTTGAGTAGAGCAAGCTACTTGGAAAACTGAAATTTGATTTTCTCAAATGTTCAAAAAGTACTTTGATCGAATACAAGAGAGATTGGAAAAAATTAATCGTGATGGTAAAATATTAATTTACTATATATATATAATATTAACAAAGTAGGTGATACCAGTGACCTTTTTTGGGGAATGGTGCACCGTTCCCTGCTTATTGTTTAAATTTAATTAGTTTTTAATAAAATAATAATATCATTAAATTAGCTTTTCAACTATTGGAATTCATTATTACATAGTTAATTATGCTAAATTTACAACTGAATTATGTTGTTTTTGATTTAGAACAATGGTCATAAATATCTGATGATGCCTAATTGTGATGTTTAAAATTTATTTTAGAATATTCAAATATCAGAAAGCTTATTATGAAAAATCATTTAATGATTGTAGAATTACCGCTTGCTTTCAATACCTTTATGAGTTAGAATATTATTTTAATTTAATGATGATGATAATTCATTATACTTTCGTAAAATTTGTAATTTGAGGAGTATCTCGGAGTAATTCGATGGTGGTTGGGTTACCCGTGATTGGATTACAACTGGAGGAGATCTATTATACACTACCGATGATTTATCTGGGTGAAAGTATGGCGTTGAAATGATTTCGTCATCATCATCATCTAAATACCAATGTGCAGTTGTAACCCTAGAATTTCTATTATTTTTTGATGGCCTTAAGTTATGGGTTGCATAATCGGTGCCCAAAATGTCAGAGATTAAAATTCGAGGAGGGCTTGTAATTGCAAATTCACTCAAATTTGAACATTTTTTCAGCCATCCCCAATCACACTCGTCAAAGTTCCATTTTACAAGTTCAAGACGTTTGAAGGATTCAGGCCGGGACTGAAGCATTTCAATTAGCCTTTTCCCAGGTCCATTTATAAACACCAACCGAAGATTCATAAAGCATCGTTGGGTGGAGATGAGTTTCTTAAGACAATCAAGAGTTTCTTCAACACGCTCATTAGAGTTGTCATAAAGATTGATATCGAGATGGGACTGGAAGAAATCATTTAAAATATTTACCGTGAGTGATTATGTATTAAAAATGTTAGATGCAATATGCAAATGCAGACTAATATCAACAACATAAAGAAAATTTCTCACTCGGTGCATAGGAGCACCGTTTAGAAGCACAAACATACCAGCCTGGTGCAATTTTTTGTTAATATCTTCATGATATTATTTTTTGGAAAAGGCATATGTATTTCGATGTAGGTGAGAGAATCGAATATTTGGGCATAACATGACGCTGCTGTCCATATTTCATAATTTACACCATTATTATCCATAATAAAAGTGTCCAGACAAACACCAACGTTTGCTAGCATTTGAAATATTTCTGGGATACTTCGACGCATCCCTACCAACATCAATAGGTTCGTGTAATTGAGTTCCTTAAGAAATGATGGATAATTGTAAAGTCCTGGAAACTTTTGAACTGCTCCCTGCGCAGAATCCTTTGGCATTTTTTGTTCAAGAAATAATTCATATGTCTTTAGTGCAGCCATGCCCCTTTTTTTTGCATAACTAAATGGAGCTTTCCAATACATTGGAATGGCGACTTGGCACCATTGTCGATTAATCAGAAGTGCTGAAAGTAAATCACGAATACCCAAATGTTTGAGAATCTCTATGATAACATCTGCACACAAGTTTGATTGAACGGATTTCATTATAAATTAATGTTACGAAATTTTTTATGCCAAAACAATCATCAATTTAAATTATTTCTTCTGTTACACGTGTAACTGGTTCTAACCAGTTCTGTACCGGTTCTACAAACCAGTTCTAACTTGACATGCTTGTACGATTTTAGTATAAATTGGAAATGCATGAATGAAAAATTATTATTGTATATATTGTATAACCCTGATAATTTTTACACTTAATGCTATTCTTTGTGTTTCTTGGCGTAAATTACATTAAAGGAGTTTCCTGAAATAAAGTCCGATATTCATTCATTTTAATATAAATCAGAGAACTTTCTGCGGAAACATCCCCGAAATTTTTTCTAAATTCGAAATTAATTGAATTTAATTAAATGATTATGTTTCAATTCACCATCAAAATCTTTTAATTTGTCACATTTTCACAATTTAATTCTTCGCCATGTTCAATCATATCCAAAGAGTTTTATCATTCTGGCACCCCCTTTTTAACTTCCGGATTTCTTGTTATGTATTAATATAAAAATTTAAACTGCAGAGCGTTTCCCAAAAAATTTCTTATCGAAAAAAGAAAACTTCGATTTCTGATAGTAACGACTTGTTTACATGACTACACACCAACCTTCTTGTGCTTTGTTGAACGGCTTGGATGATTTTTATCTTGCGATTTTACATGATCTATGTGACCGTGATGCTTATTAATTATCTTTCTTAATTACTTTTATCCTACTGATCTATGTGATCGTAATTAATTGTTGGTTCAACTATTAACATAAAATTTTAAATAAGTTCACTTTTTAACCAGTTTATAAAGTTTGCGTGAATTTTATTAACTAAAACAAAAAAAAATAAGCGTTTGTTATTTATATTACATAAAAAAAAACCTATTCAATGTTATATTAAAAAAAACCATCTGATTTAGGTATTAAATCCTATTTTTTCGACTTTAAGTTGTTGCTACGTAATTCTTTGTTTGTTGGAATTGGAATTGTCTGCCTTACTATACAAATCTCTCTTTTTACCAAAGCAGTTAAAGATTTTCTTTTTATTTATAACATTTTGAAAAATGAAGAAACAAAATAAATTAATTTAGAGCTTGAATTAAGTGGATTCAAATCAAGAAATTCAATTTATTGTTTTCTATACTTTGGTACATTAGATCATTATTTATTTATTAAGATTTAATTAATTTGCATATTTTTTTTTATTTTTAGATCACGTGAATCCGTTATTAGACATACAAGTCATATCGATATTAATATGAAATGTTTTTCAGATGCAATCTGGCATATGTTATACAAATTTAATTAATAATATGGTTGGCTCGGTTTAAAGACTTCCTATTGCTGCGCTACGTGGCAATTTTGTAATTTGTTCAAATTTTTCAATAAATAGGACTTCACGTGATTTTAGTTTTTAAAAAAACTATTAAAATTATTTATATCAACTTTTGTTGATGTTTTTGGGTTCAATTCTATTTTTATTGATAATCAAAAATAAACGGACATACTTTTATTTATTATTTTAGAAAAATTCCATTTTTGTTAACAATAAATCATGATAACCAAAAATAAATGGACATAATTCCATTTTTGTTAACAATAAATCATTGATGTTTCGAGTATGATAACCAAAAATAAATGGACATAATTCCATTTTTGTTAACAATAAATCATTGATGTTTCGGTATGATAACCAAAAATAAATGGACATACTTTTTATTTATTATATTAGAAAAATTCCATTTTTTGTTAACAATGTTTCGAGTATGATAATCAAAAATAAACGGACATATTTTTTATTTATTATATTAGAATAATTCCATTTTTGTTAACAATAAATCATTGATGTTTCGGTATGATAATCAAAAACAACTAGACATATTTTTTATTTATTATATTAGAATAATTCCATTTTTTGTTAACAATAAATCATTGATGCTTCGGGTACGATAACCAAAAAATAAAGGGACATACTTTTTATTTATTATTATTATATTAGAAAAATTCCATTTTTTATTAACAATGTTTCGAGTATGATAACCAAAAATAAACGGACATATTTTTTATTTATTATATTAGAATAATTCCATTTTTGTTAACAATAAATCATTGGTGCTTCGATATGATAACCGAAAACAACTAGACATATTTTTTATTTATTATATTAGAATAATTCCATTTTTTGTTAACAATAAATCATTGATGTTTTTGGTATAATCCTATTTTTATTGATAACTAAAAATAACAAACGTATTTTTATTTATTATCATTTAATGATTTTATTAAATGGTCCAGATATTCAAGATTTTAATTTTGAAAAAGCATATGAACTACATGCTTTAAAAAAGAATAGAACTCTACAACAAATAATTTCTTTGAGAAAATCTCTCTATTACATTAAAACTAAAGACATATTCTATCAACTAATAGAGCTATTTTTTTAAAAGGTAGGACAGAAAATGACTTCTATACTTTTAAAATTTGCCCAAAATTTAGGAGGTCTTTAAATCGAGCCAACTATATCTGTTATAAAGAGAGATTTCAAATAGTAAAAAAATCGGGACAAAATTTTAAAGGAAAATCCGTTATAGAATGATCCGTTATTATTATAGAGTAGACTGTAACCTGTTTTGTAATAAACATTTTCATAATTTAATAAAATAAGATAATTCTTGCTTCTCTTAATAAAAAACACTTTTGTAGTATAAAACTCTGAGGTTAGTATTAATGTTAAGAACGGGTAGTAAGGTTGTTGCTTTGGTATAAAACACTGCTTAGTTTTTGCTTTAAGTTTTTGTAAAAGAGTGTTGTTTACCAATCATAAAATGCCGACATTTACCAACTAAAGATATTCCTTTAATCAAGCGGTCTTTTCAACAAAAATAAAATAAAAGGTCCTTGGCGTCACCAGAAAATGAAAGAAAAACCATCAAGAAGGAAAAGTTGTTGAGGTTATCTTTCCAACATTTACTCTGAAAGGAAACAAATTATTTTAAGATCGACGAGAAAAGAGTTCACAGAAAACAATTCCGCTTGAAAATGCCTTCTCATTGGATAAAAAAATAACCTTTACATTTTCAATTTCAGATCAGTTCCTATTTTATTTCAATTAAAAAAGGCTCGATATCAATGTTTCTAAGTTTATTCTGTTGAGAATTATAATCACGAAATTTACTATTTTTGATATTGATCTGGATTGGATATGTATCAGATTATATTTGTTTGCCATAATACTGTATTCTGCGTAGAGATGTGCCATTCATAGTAACTGTGATTTTTTTTCGCGCATAGTGTGTATCGTGCGCATGGTAGCATAGTGCGCATATATCATAGGGAGGGAAATATCATAAATGCGCATATAATAATAAGAAAGTAAATGGCATATTTAATTTTTTTTTAGAAATGTTTATTAATAAGTAAATGTCTATAAAAAAAATATATCTAAAACCTTATGCGTAGCACACTATGCGTAACACACTATGCGCAGCACATCTCTAATTCTGCGTTTTCCACGGTTTTGATTTTTTCAAAAAAAACGAACCTATAGTCAAATGATTAATAAATACCAATTAATTTTGTTATTTTGTTATCATTAAAAATACTAAAATTAATTAGTGTTTTCATTCACTCTTGATTAAACCAGTAGATTAATGTTATTAAAAAGAATTAATTATTATTATAAGCAGATAACTTGGATGAAATTTGGCTGCTTCTTTTTAGATGATTTTCAGAAAATTCTTAATAAAAAAATCAATGATTAGGGCTCAAAGGTGATATCAACTGATGTTGATCTTCCTGCTGAGGTTGTATTGGATGAAAAACATTTGTTGCTTGTACTTTGTTACCTTTTCGCAAAGGTCATTGATGTTTCTCAACCAATTCCTATAATAGAAGCCCATTGGCTAGCCTATTTTGAAAATCTATATGAAAAAGGAAAAATCCAATCTGATCAGCGCAATATATTTATTATTTGGCTGATCGATATTCTTTATTTTTTAGGTATTGGAAGCATTTGATTACATTCGGACTCGGACACTTTACCGACACCCACTTTACCGACAGGACACTTAACCGATAGGACACTTTACCGACAGGACACTTTACCGATAAGTATTGTGTTAACAATTTGCCAAGGACTGTATTTGGTTTTTATAACAAATTAAACCAACCGTTAATTAACTAATAACACCACTTATTACTTTGCATCAAAAACAAGTTCATAAAAAATACATGTGTAATATATTTTTTTTTTTTGTCTGACGAAATTGATAAAAATTGCATATTCATGTTAAATTTATTTATCAAAAACTTTTATTGTGACACATTAATTATTATTTTATACACAAAAAAAAAATTCTTTAAAAAAATAACAAAAAAAAATTTTAAAATGAAATATTATGGGCAATGCCCCGAAGAAACTTTATAGTTGATCTAATGTTACGGTCATTTAATACTGTTTGAATCCATATTTCACGATTACGATCTTGTGGTTTCTGTGGGGGTTGTGGTGTTCCTCGCAAGACCATTTCTACGTCAAGGTTAGATTGTCGGTAAAGTGTCCCAGACCCGATTACATTATATCTTCATTAGAGATCAATGCTTTGGTACGTTCTACTTTGTTTTATTGTTTCAAAGAAAATCTATATTCATCATAAATGATTATTTTTTATGATCTCAGAATGTGAAGAAATCAAACCTCGTAAATAGAACAAAGAAGTTTGAATCACCACAGAATATGGAAAAACCTTGGCTCAGTGATGCAAGGAGGAATTTCGAGATACTGGAAAATGGAGTGCATAAGGTTTATGTCTAAGATAATAAAGCTTGTACTTTTTTTGGTTATCTTTCTAATGATTAATATACGGAATTTAGTTGGCATTGGTGTCATCAGGGGATGAAGAGATTATGTGGAAAACTGTAGAGGGAGAATTGCAGAAAATAATCTTGGAAATTTAGGTTATGCTCATCCACTATCTTCTGGAATAATGGATGATAGCTCGGAACCTATTACAGAAATGTCAGAAGAATTGCGTAATATTTTTAGATCATCAAGTAGAAAATATATAATACCAATAGATGCCAAATTACAAGCTACCTGGAGAAGTTCGTCCAAAGTGAAAAGAAAAAATATCTTGAGGGGTCCCCTAAATTAGTTGGCAATGCAGTATTTGGTAAGTTTTTAGATAGGCCCAAAATATTGCAGAAGCATTCAGTCGGGTCTGGGAATCCCCAAAGTAGAGGTTATATGTTACATCAAAGGAGCCAAAAATAAGCAAAGGCTCATATGTTTGTGAGGTTATTTCGCCGTTGGTAAATATTGTAATGAGTAATTTGCCTATAGAATATACTATATGGGGAGCTTGGTAAATATGATTTAGTATTTTTAAACAAAAACTCTCTTTTTTATATACCATTAATAATACGCTTTTAAAAAAAGGGGCAATGAAGCAAGTTTAGCTAGTGCAGAACGGAAAGGATCATTTAAGCATGCACGAAGACCTGATTTTAGAGTTGTTATACGAATAAAAAATAAGCCTATTGAGTTTGCATATCTAGAAACTGGTCGACCAGACTCTTCTAAGGATAAGCAAATACGAGATCATAAAAAGCTCAATAGGCTCTCAAAAGATTCCATTGATATCACAAGGAATCCAAAATATGAAAGATTGTTCAGGAAAATGGCAATGAAAGATATTATCAATATTTACTATTAATGCCGTTGGGGAAGCATTGGAGCTTCGATGCATGGACTTAAAATCAATATATAAAAATTGCTTGCTTGAACAAGCAATTATCACATTACATATCATGCGTACAGATCCGGATAACGTTTACCATATTATCCACACGCTTTTAACTTTCAGAACTGCGATAATATGTACAATATGCAAAATAATGGATACTCGTGATGATTTGGACGAAAAAATGTCAATTACGTCTGACCTATCACAAGCATCAACATCATCATTATCGACTATTACATCCCCACCAAGTTCGCCATCTCGGAAAAGAAGCTTCAAAGAATTCAAACAAAACTAATCGTCATTTTTTTGTATAGGTA
Organism: Entrophospora candida; assembly: GCA_910592215.1. Lineage (NCBI taxonomy): Eukaryota > Fungi > Glomeromycota > Glomeromycetes > Entrophosporales > Entrophosporaceae > Entrophospora > Entrophospora candida. The sequence continues at coordinate 10,757 of CAJVPN010000218.1, forward strand.
TATCCCGTATCTTTTTTTTTATTTTCATATAAATAAACTGACTTGGAAGTCGATTTGCATATATAATTTCATTTTATTTTACATTAATTTTTCAAAATAAGCTAATTAATTATTAATATCCGATAATTTTCCACTACATGTTGAGAATATCCGAATCGAGATTATTTATCTCTAGATATCTACATACCTCTACATAATCAAAAATCGCTTTCACATCTTGCGTATTCTTATTTATGATAGTAATGTGATCTTTGTCTTTTCTTTGCATGTACTTATCCCAGTTTAAAAATTGCATATACTGTTTAGGATTATTGGTGAATCTACCTTGAGTTTTTTGTCTGTTACTTTTAGATTTGTGAGACATATTAATATCTTAATTTTTTTTTTTCTAGCAAAGTGATCTCCAAATTGGAACGCACGTGATTTTGATGAAAATAAAGCATGGACATCCACATAATTCTGATCGAGACAAATGGTTACATAGAACCTTACTTTATTGATATATAAAAAATGTTACCGAAATAACAACATAAAATAAAAAAAAATATATCGCAGTTACATACTGCAGACATAAATAAAAAAAAATTATTATCCATTAACTGTGTATGCAATGATATACATTTTCAGGAGGATCCCTGTTGAAAAAAACTAGAAATTAGAGCTGGTGATCGTATACGTCTTTCGTCTACAGGTCCAGGATGACAAATTTGATTCTGAATTGCTGTTTGTAGATCATCAACTGACCCATTTCTTAATTATGAGGGAAACGTTATTGGTTAAAAGTTGATTACGTGGGTTATTAAGAATAACGATACAATTGAAAGCGATATTGTTGGCCATTTTCTCGTTTCCTAGATAGGTAAAAATTCATTTACAATGGATAGTGTCCTTATTGTAAATAATGCATAATGAACTCCAGCAAACCAAACACGTTACCTTGTAAAAATTGCGAAAAGGTAAGGAATGGTGCCTCACAAATCCAGTTTATTTATTCACTACTCGCTAGGAAAAAAATTATATAAATAGTAATTATGTTACGCCAACCATTTTCCAGATCCTTTCTTCATAAATCAAGCCATGTCACAAGCGCCAAGCACTAAATATATGAGCCATAGACTATATTTCGCCTTTTATAGGGGAAATTAAACCTCCAGTCTGACGATCGCTTTTGTAGAATAAAAAAATAAGACAAATTTTGGCGATCTCGGAGATTGTAAAGATCTCAAGTTCCATAACATACGAGTTTTGATATTATTACTGATAAGAACAATAAACCTTCCATTCTTTTATCTTTTTCGAGTTTCATTAGCATTTCTTCTTATCAGAGAAACATATACAATAAGAAAAGGCTTTATTATTAACATTATATATGTAACGGTAGAAAATAATTTTAGTCATTACTACTTGTGTGATGCAATTGTTCGTTATGCCAATGATGATATCAAATACATTGAATAATAATCATGACCATCATGAATATTTGATTGATGGAGGCATTCACATACAAGGAAAGGATTAAATAATAAAAAAACAAAAGCTTTAAATTTAAAGATTATTATCATCTATAATAATTATTATTAATTTATTAATAATAATAAAGAATATTAATCAATATTTTTCTTTTGTAACTTTTTGGGTAGAAACTCCAATTAAAAGATTTTGTTTCCATATATTGTCTAATCATTATTAATATAACAAAAGTTAAAAAAAAAATTGTTGAAAAGTTCTTATAATAATAAATAACTTATAAAACCATTTTTTGCTTTTAATTTCTTCCTTCCCCAAGAAATCTATGCAAACCATATATTTTCTGAAAGCTCTCGATATACTATGGTCTTATCACGCTAAAACGATCTCAATAGAGCTGATTTCCAAAAAGAATTAAGCTTCCAAAGTCAAAAACCATAGGTTTCTTTGAGAGGCTATTATTACATAAACTGGAGAGCTGCAGACGCATAAAGCTTGCGTTTTAAAGGTCAAAAGTAGGTGATTATTTCACACGTTCAATTCATTCGCTGTACAGAAAACGTTCCACGTCGATCATATATTAAAATCAGCGACTATTACTATGACTGCGTGAAATGTCGTCCAACTAATAACGGATATTTTTTCTAATCCCAATGAACCGTTATAAAGAAAGTGAACTGTACCCGAACATAATAGTGACCTTATCAATCTTACCCATTCTTCATTGTAGATAAAAAATTTTACCCTTAAAAGTCTTGAACCTTTTAATGCATCCACAATAATTTTACCCTATCAATAATGGTGACTTTCTATATGTTTTTCGCCATTGGTTTTGCTTGGGACCAATTAGAAGTTTCCAGATCTCCAATGGTGGTGATACAACATCTAAAAAGTTTAGGAGACTACAACAAATTTATTTGAAGCAAATATTTGTAATGGCACTGTATATATAGTAACAAAAATTAGTGATGATGAAAATGTAGAAGTTTTCTACAATAGATAGAGCTTGAATAAATAAATTATTTCGAAGTTGATGGACAAAGAGCCTCAAAATGTATTTGCGCTTACCATACACAAAACTCAAGTCTCATGCAACCATCTATATATCTGTAGATGAAAATATATCAAATGTGTTCTTTATTAAAATTTCCAAAATAAGAAAAGTATATTCATATTATTATTATTTATAAAGTGACCACTTAGTATTATTAGAGTAATGAAGACTCTGGAATTTTCTAATCGAGGTTTCAAGCAAACCAAGAATGGAAAACATATAGAAAAAGTGAAAAATGCAAAAATTAAATTACATTTTTTTAAAAAAGTCAGTTGATATAAAATGGGTAAACTTGTTATATGAAAATTGATTAGGACTTAAAAGTTTCTGTAGTCGTGCGTGAGTAATGAATAAAATTTTGTTAATGGAAGCACTGCAGCTTCTACTCAATCAAAACGTTGCTTGGCAATAATTTAAAGTTTAATTTTTTCCTAAATTAATTTCGTGAGTTTCTGTTTGGGTTAGGGCTAATTATTATAATTATTATTATATAGGTATAAAATGCACGTTTGTTTTGAAATTATACCAGATAAAGTAAATTTCACTGATAGAAGAAAGAGTAGAATAATAGCCATTTAATAATAATGAAAATTTGTTGTTGTTTATAACCTTTATTCCCTTATTTCTCTAAAAAAAAAAAAATGCCAAGACGAATTTCAAAAAAAAAATAAGGGAAATAAGGGAAATAAAGGAAATAAAGGAAGGTAACGAGAGAATAAATTGAAGTTTATAATTAATTTAGATTACAACATTAACAATACTGAACACTTTCTTCTATTCAATCAATCATTTTAGTACTAGCATTGTTTATTTTTAAAACGATTAATTAATTTTGAAACCTTTAAAAAAATTTGTCAATGCTAATTTAGAAATGATCACCAAAGTACCAATTAAAATATTGGATGAAACAAATCTACTAGCTAATAATAATATTAAATGAAACGCAGATGACCTCATTATTTTCATTATATAAAGGAGGAAATAATTCTCAGAAAAAGCACACCATCATCTCAAATAAATCTTCCTTTTTATTCTTTTACCAGTAAATAAATTTCATTCGTTAACTAGCTAGCCCAGGAGGTTGGAATTAAAAAAAAAAAAATATATATACGATCTTTTTAAATATCTCTGTGAGATATTTAGTATACACTACGCATTAATCAACCACACACAAATAAATTAAAATAAACTACCTTCTTTTTTTTCCTCTTAAAAATGGTTCACATTACCAACTTTTTATCTTTGTCAGTATTGGCTACATTTTTCTTGGCTTCTTTGGTTGAATCCGCTAAAATGGATTGTGGACCTGCAACTCAAAGCACCAACATTACTTCTTCTGAAAAAAAAATTAAATACATAGTTTCATTAAAATCTAACGAAGATGAACACAAACTATGGTTAAAGGAATGTGCGGGCACTAAGATGTCATATGATCTTACTGTTAAAGGTACAGATATGAAAGGTTATATTGCCAGCTTCACAGAGTCATTTGCAACCAAAATACTTTCTAAACGTAGTGAAGTCAAATATGTTGAAAAAGATGCTCCTGTGTCCATAAGGTATGCCGTTCCAAACAACCTTTTCAAAAGGGCAAAAAAAGCAACTAAACTAGTAAATCTGGATCGTATTGATTCAGCAAAATTCGTCTTGGATGGGGAGTACACTTTCCCTGATGCTGCAGGCAAAGGTGTAAATGTTTTTGTTGTAGACACTGGTATTGATCCAAATCATCAAGACTTGAAAGGTCGTGTTACAGATGGCGGTAGTTTCTGTGATGGATGTGTGAAAGGCAATGATCCTAATGGTCACGGTACTCATGTTAGTGGTACAGCCTGTGGAAAAACCTTTGGTGTTGCACCTAAATGTAGTCTTATTGCTATCCAAGTGCTTGACGCTAAGGGTGCTGGTAGTAATACTGGGGTGATTGCTGGTTTAAGTTCTGTTCTTGACCAACACACGAAGGGTAAAAACAAAAATTCAATAGCCAGCATGTCATTAGGTGGTAGTTTTTCTCAAGCTGTCAATGATGCCGTCAAGTCGTTAACCACTGCTGGTGTTCATGTAGTAGTAGCTGCTGGTAATGAGGGTGCTGACGCATGTAAAGATTCACCCTCCAGTGAAAAAACAGCTCTAACTGTTGGTGCTACTGATTCTACGGGCGCTGTAAAGAAAGAAGATGTAATTGCTAGTTTCTCAAATGTTGGAAAATGTGTAGATCTCTTTGCACCAGGTGTTAATATTCAATCCGCTAAAGCAGGCACTGCAAATGGAATAGCTATCTTTGATGGAACTTCACAAGCAACTCCACATGTTACTGGTACTGTTGCTTTAATTATTTCTCAAAGCGGTAACAAATCCCCCGCTGAAATGGCCAAAGCAGTTATTGATTTATCAACAAAGGGTGTAATTGGTGGTAATCTTAAAGGCTCTCCAGATAACTTTCTTAGAGTTCCAGCACCATAAAAAAAATAGAATTTTTTAATTTTTTAGATTTTAGATTTATTGCATAATATTAAAATTTGTTGTAAATTATTATTTCTTTTTTTTTTGTATAAGTTCTTTTTTTAGAGGGCCAAATAAATTAGTTGACGTGTAAATTTTGTTTAACTATAACTTAAAAACAATTCATGATGGGTTACATGTGTATATATTGTTCTTTTTGCCTAACGACAATTAACCAATGTCATTTATATTTTGTTACCTGCTGGGTACAAATTTGCTGATAATAAATCATTGTGGTAAAACCAACTGTTAACCGTTCTTTGTCTTTTATTTTTCTCAAACCACGCACACCTTTGTCTTTAGAATTACGATATTTCTTAAATTCTTCAAAGAGTTCAAATAAATTATTGGAAACTTATAAATTTAACTTTCTTTTTCATAATAGATTAAACATTTTATTAAGATAAAAATAAGAGAACAGTCAAGAGAAACTCTGATTATTAAAAAAGAAAAATATGGAATTAACGTGTGTTAAATGCGTTCTTAAAAATATATATATATACGGTTTTGAAAAATTTCCCTTTTTAAATTTAGTGTGAAATATGGAATTGGTAACGGAATTTGTAACATACTGAAAAGGTATCGTATAAAGGATGCATTTATTTTATTCATTATAAAACAATTAATTACATATTAATATTTCAAAATATTTTTGTATATTATTAGAAAAATCTAACCGCTAAACAAAGAGATTTTTAATTTGTTAAAAACAACTAAAGCATATAAAATGATATTAATGTCATCTAAAACAAATTTCAGACTTTGTTAAAGTAATCAGGATCCAGTAATAATTATCAATATTTTGAATTTTCTAGGTTGACCAACATCTATTACTATTATTACTGGGGTTGATCCGTTTATGAAGTGGAAGGAATCATAAAAAATAAATATCCAACTTTGTTATCATTGGCTAAAAAGGATTTATGTGATGTGTTACAAAAACTTTTATTCCAAGTGAACGTTTTGTTCGGTGAGGCTGTAAATACAATGACAGCCTAACGAACAAAATTGAATCCAATTTTATCTGAATTACTAAATAGATAGATATATATATATTCTATTTGTACCAAAAGTTTAATTTTTGACCGACTATTCGGGTTTTAAAACGAATAAAATTTAGCAGCCGGATAAATCCGCCCACTGTTAAGTTCTCTGAAACTTTATCAACTTTTGCTTCAGACCTGAATGTTCAACTGCACAGGTAGAAACAGGCAAAAGAAAAAGAAAGAAAGATAGTAATCTCTGATTTAGTAGCTCCTAGCTCATTGAAAAAACTATCATCATTCCTTTTTCTCTTCATTTCTTCTTTTTCACTCTCCATTCACTATACAGAACAGCTTTTTTTGCATTATCGTATTCTTCTTTTTCAAAATGTTTTTGTTTGAAAGCCCTTTTTTATATAGATAAATAATTATTATAAAATGCTTACTGGATTTAGTTAGAGCTTACTGATCGATTTGATCGATTTGGATTCGAACCCATGGACTATTGAATGATAAAATATTCGTTGCTTTTTTTAATAAAGATTTTTCAGGTAAAGCTGACCCTGCTTTGTCTCTGCGCTCTTTATTTATTGATTTAGAACGACCACCAATTCAATTTTTTTCCATAGATATATTTTTTAATGCTGTTGTTCTATGAATTCTAGATAGTTTTTATAGAAGCTGGTGATTTCTCCAAATCGAAAGCTGACATTTTAAGGTTAAAACTTTTCGAAGGATTTGTTCAAAACCTATTTTGAAAAAGAGTATCATGAATAATAGTTTTTTTTATTTTTTTTTTTGAAGCGAGAAATGTTTCTCAAAAAAATTTCGGTCAAAGCTTTGTTTTCTTTAAATATTAATTTAAATCTTAATAACAATAAGATTTTTCATGTATAAATTTTCAGAACCTAAACTAAAAATGTTATAATTTTTATTATTAACTATGTTTGTTGCAATAATTGCTTTAAAAATGGATGTGACTATTGTTCGTGCAGTGGGGACACATAATTGATTCGAATTTTCAATGGTTCGAATCACATAATAATAATAATAATAATAATAATAATAATAATAACAATTGGTTCGATGTTTCGAAATCTAAACTTTTAATGATTGTGTAGTTCTAAATTTAATAAATAAATATATTATAAATAACCAATTGATATGATTTGCTTGCACATGAAGATGACGATGACCATTTCCATATAATGTTTCATATTCTAATTGTTTTGATGATGAAGATAATTCTTTATTGTCCCATGAATTAACATCAAAACAGTCAGCCGCATCATTCAAAGAGGATATAATTCACTTATTAATATTGATATTGATATGTGTTAGTTTCCTTCTCATCGCCAAAGTAATACTTTATAACTGACATTGTTTCTTTTGCCTATTATTAAATTTAAAAGCCACTCATAAATTTTTGACTTAATTTGGGAACCTTTAACCAATAATTAAGCATTTTTTTGCTTTTTGGGTTAGGGTTCTTTGCGCAGAAAGGGTGGAAAAGGAAAGTTACACAACTGGTAACAATCCAATCAGAATGCATGATTTGTTATTTGGTGTGTACATTTTGATTGGCAACTAATTGTTTGGTCTTTACACGTTCTTGAATGAAGATTAAAGTTTCGAAAAATTAATTCATATAAATAATTAATGCCTTCTCCGGATTAACCAGTTTTTGAAACCTTTTTAAAAAAAATATAAGGGAAAAAATTTTATTTTTCTACTTTTTCTATATTTAGACTTGTTTGGAGCTTTTTTTAAATTTTATATATATATATATATATATATATACTGTACAATCCCTTAACATTAATGTATGTATTTATTTATTTGTGTTTAAATGCGGGATTTTTAAAGGAATATTTTTCCTATATAATAGATAAAATGATTTTTTCAAAAAAAAATTTCTCCTCCCTTTTTTAGAAACAATTTTTCCTCTAAATCTCTGCGAGAATTAGCATACACATACACTCAAAATACAATCTTTTTTCTTTTTTCTTATCCATCTCCCACCTAATAATATAACATACATTTAAAATGGTTTTCTCTACTCGTTTATCTGCCGTTTTATCTTTGGTTATATTGGCTACAATTTTCTTGGCTTCTTTGATCAGATCGCCAGATGATGATAAAATTCAATGTGCGGCTTCATTTAAAACCACAAATTTTACTAATTTAAAAACGGAAAAATACATGGTTTTCTTAAAAGCTGAAGATAACGGACATAAATCATGGTTAAATGATTGTTGGGATGTGAAAAAAAAACCAATTGATATCCAAAGTTTCTTTAATCACAATGTTGAAAAAAATACAGCTCTTGATTTAACCATAGAAGGAACATCTCTTAAAGGTTACATAGCTCACTTTTCACCACAATTTGTCAAGGAACACCTTTCCACACGTAGTGATGTCGAATTTTTTGAAAAAGATTCTCCCATAACATTAAAAAATGTTATTCCCTCAAAAAACGAACCTTTCAAAGGAATAACGAAAAAAACTCTTTTACCAAATTTGGATCGTATTGACCAAAGTAAACTCCCGCTAGATGGTTCTTACACATTCCCTGCTTCTGCCGGTAAAGGTGTAAATGTCTACGTTATAGATACTGGTATTAACATAAAACATGTTGAATTTGGAGATCGTGCTAAAGTAGGAGGTAGATTTTGTGATGGTCCAGGTTGTGATACTGATAATGATGATAAAGGTCACGGTAGTCATATCGCCGGCATAATTGGAGGAAAAACCGTTGGTGTTGCAAATCAAGTTAATCTCATTTCTGTCAAGATACTTGATGCGAATGGTACCGGTAGTCAAGGCAATGTCATTGTTGGTTTGCATTATGTCCTTAAACAACACATAAAAAGTTCAAACAAAAATACGGTGGTCAACGTGTCAGTAGGCGGTGTTTATCTTGCAGCTCTTAACAATGTTGTTAAATCATTAACCGACGCTGGTGCTCATGTAGTAACGGCTGCTGGTAACAATGCTACTGATGCTTGTTTCGTATCGCCTGCCTCTGCTCCTGAAGCCATAACGGTTGGTGCTCTTGAAGAAAAAATTGATGCTCTTGCTAAATACTCAAATGTTGGAAATTGTGTGGATATCATTGCTCCGGGCACCAACATTCAATCTGTCGATGCAAAATCCAATGACAAATTTACAACTCTCACTGGTACTTCACAGGCAGCTCCACATGTCTCGGGTGCAATTGCTTTAATCATTGCTAAAGAAGGTAACAAACCTCCTGCTGAAATGGCCAAAAAACTTATTAATTTATCAACAAAAAATTTGCTTAACCCATTGACTCTCAGTGGCACTCCAAATAATATTCTTAGAATCCCAGCACCATGAAAAAATTTTTTAGATTACATTTATATAATAATATCAGTAAATAATATAAATTTGCATAGATAAATAAAGTCATTTTTTAAAATAATAAATATACCAGTTTGACACGTTTCAATACCAAACTGAATAACTAATTAATTTTATTGACTTTCCTCTTTATTCCGTTTAACTTTGTTTTTGAAATACGGAAAGGCACTGGCTGGAATTGAATAACAAAGTAATAGTTATAGTTATAGGTGCGTGTATATAGTGAGACTCGATACGGATCATTTGGATAATTTATTAGTATTAGATACAGAGAAAAATTTCAAAAATCCGTTATATCCATATTAATATGAAATACTGTGCACACTTTTTCGTAATGTCAAGATTTCTCTCTCTTGAGAAAGAACTGACAGAGTTTTTTTTTTTTGGTGAAAACAGAAAAGATTAAATTTTCTAATAAATTAATTGATCGATTTTCACAACTGAATAATATTAATATTAATTTGTGCCAAAAATCTCATTTGGAAAAAAAGTCAGAAAGGTGATTCGCTGGGTTGTCTCATATATATATATATATATGTATATATATATATATATTTATAACAAACATACTTGACTCAATCAAGAAAATTCAAACTTTCAAAAAACACACTAGATTTCGAAACTGAAAATCTAAGATCGAAACCAAGATCGGAATCGAAATCAAAATCAAAATCGAAACCAAGATCGAAATCAAAAAAATTAAAGTCGTTTGTAATTTATTTGGTCTGGAAGACACCAAAATTGTATGGGCCAAGATTTCATGGAAAAATATTGTAATAATAGTGATTCAGTTATTTATCAAATGCACAGTATATATATTTTCCCAAAACAATAATAATTATAATTTATATGAAATCAAAAACGTGCCCTTTGAGTATGTCATACATTCCGTACTATCCTGTACCTTGCATTAAATTTTAAAAAAGTGTAAACCTCACAAGAAATACAGTACATTAATTCCGTATGTTATTTTTTATAGAGTTGCAAAATAAAAACCCTCGGCTAAAGTAAAAACTTCTTTTTACTCTTTCCTTTTTTTTTGTTTGATTCTTTTAAAAACCAGCCCTGTCTACAGTTATCAACGATTTAATAAAGCTAGAAATTTGATAGTAGAAAATGGATTTTATCATTTACTTGCTTATTGAAATATTTTAATGGTAGGGAGGAGGGTATTGTTAATATTAAATAAGAGTAATGATTTCCAATGATGAGAAATAATTATCGTTAGACATTTTCAGGAATGTTATTTTTAAATTCACCATTTTTTGATTACCTACTAATCGACAATGATTTATCTTCGACACTCGAGTTGGCATTTACGAACTGAAGCTGACTATCATCGACATTTCAATGAAAAATCTTAGATGAACAAGTGAATATAAATTTAAGAGTAAATGTAAAGTTTTATTTTAGTTAATTATACAGTATTTTCAATATTTTCTCTTTTTATCATATTTACCATTTCAACAATTTCTAAACAATTTCTCACTCACAATAATATTCCGTCAGATCATTAGTTGTTAAAAAATTAACTTTCCTATATATAGACACAGGTAGAGAGAGAGAATCAATTGTATTTTTAAAAATTAGCTGAAAATAGGCGAATTTTTAAAAAACTGGTGCGATGACCAATATTATGTGCTAATTAAATGTTGTTCCTCATACAAAATTATCTTGTTTTATGTGTGATTTAACTTGGATAATAACTAATGCTCAAACACGACACGTTTTTGTTGATTTATACTACGCAAATAAATATACCTTGCGTGCTAAGTAAAGGTTGTTTTACAGTCAAATAGACTCGCCTATTTGTCTTTTAAAGATAGTAGACAAATATTCAACTTTTAAATTCGTCATAATAAATGATCGAATTTGATTTTTTATCAAAATATATTACGAAATAATACTATTACTATTTACTGTTATTATTACGAATAGAAATCCTAGATAATACCCTGCCATGAGTATTATACCTTTTTTTGAGCAAATATGTGTTTTTTCTTTTATCTTTCTAAGTAATACAGATGGATCCATTTCCATTAAATTTTGCATTAAAATTCCAGGTGTAAAATAAATGTGAGTGAAATTTTTTTCATCATCTAATTAATTTAGCCAATTGGCGATAAACTTCTTAGCCAACTCATATCATTAGTTTCAAGTAACAAATTGATGCATTATACAAATTCTTTATTTTTAAAATTTCATGAGTTTATTTGTTTTTTTTTTTTCCATGTCATTGTAATGTTATTTTTTATTGGTTATTTTGAATGATTAATTTTAAATAGCAAAAATACATTAATAATAATTTAAATAAACAAATACCTCATATTTAATCAAATTAGACCGTTTGTGCTGACAGGTCACCGCATTTGCTTTTCATGTAGCTGTTAGTTCCTGAGAACAACATTTAATAGTTATAGCCACACCTCAATAACAATATTATAGTGAATCGTCACGGAAGAATCCACAACACCCCAAATCTAACATCAATCTGATCAATCAATCTGATCATGTGATTTTATTATTTATTTTTTTTTTAACACTTATAAAAAATTGCTCAAAACCTGTAACATTGCTTTTTTCCTTACTTGGGATCGATTGTATGATTTTGGTTTTGGTTTTGATCTACTATTTTTTTTTTTTGTAAATTAAATTTGTTTGCCTAGTTTGCCTTAACAATAACCAATTTTTGCGTAACATAACCCGTTCGTTGATCAATAATAATAATAATAATATATAGAAAAAAGAGGAATGAGATACCAGTCTGAGTTAGCATCAAAGACAGAAGAAAGTCAAAACAGCTTTATTTTTATTTTTATTTTTATTTGATTAGTATTAATTATTTGCATAACCCTTGTTTTCATGAAAGTTTAGAGTTATTTTAATGCTTATTTGACACTGAATTAAAAAGAGCATTTATTTGATGATATGCATTTGTTTTACTTGTCCACTTATCTTACATAAATCAAAATTGCATTTCAACACTTAATATTCTACTACCTCCTAAAGACATTTCTGTTTTCTCCCCATCTGGAAAATTCATAACCACCTTATTAAAGTCTTGGTTAAATTCTATATATATGTAGTTCTTTCCAGAAAAAAATGATGAATATTGTTTATCCTGGGTTATATTGATAACTACATATTCTTTGGCAATATCAATGATTGAATCATATTTGCCACCTTTTTGAAATCTATTAATGTGTTCTTTAATGTTCTGACTGTCACGTAAGAGTTCAATTGCCCAATCTTTTTTATCATCAACATAAAAATCAACATAACCATCATCACCAAATACTGCACCAACATCAACTGAAATGAAAACATCTTGTGGAAGAACATATGTAGCAGAGCGATAAAACTCCATTTGAAAATACCCTTTCTAGAAGATGACCATCACTACCAACATCAAGGGATTTGCAAAAAGTTTCCGGATTCATATTGACAAATGTCAATTTCAAAAAATCCCTAAATGTTTCTGGTGCTTTAGTTGAATGATTTGTTGAACCCACCCTGGTTTGTAAATATGCAACTCTAAGTAAAGGAGCTGCAAAATCAAGGAATTTATCATTGGGCCCAGAAGCTACAATTGATAATAAATTGGTCTTATATAAATGTCCATAATTAGGGACTGTCTCAAGACAGATTGGTATTCCAGTTGGATTAAACAATACAGTATCACATAAATATGTTTCATCTTTGTCCATGTTTTTAAGGCCAAGAGCAGTCCTGGCTCCCTAAAATCACAGACAAAAGAAAAAAGTTCATTATTACAACCAGAATTTCAAAAAATACAATAATAACAAATCATTCCTTACCATTAAATTTGCATAAAAATTATATGATTTTAAATATTTAAATATTTCAGAAAATGTTAATCTTTTTTCATTTTGTTTAATCTGAGATATAAATCTTTCAAATATGTGATTTAATATGAATGTGACTAATCCTGGGTGACATAAAGTACATTGTCTAATATAATTTAGCAAATTATCTTCATCCTGTTGTGACGATAAATTCAACTTACTTCTAGAAAAATTTGTTACATAATCATTGTATTCTTCAGAAGTGAACCGAATCTCTTTAAATCCCCATGTGTTATGTTCACTCAGTTGAAAAGGTGAAATTTTCATAATATCATCACTGTTTGGACTATAATCATATGCACCATGATAAACATAAGATGCAAATGCTACAATATATAGTCTACTATATTGTTGGATATCCTTAAATGTGTTCCAAAATTCTTTTCCTTCATGATGTGGTTCAGCATTTTCTGAGTCTAACCTATAAAGTTTTTGTACCTCATCAACAATTAAAACAATTTCAATATGTGAACACTCTGCTGCAAATTGATGCCAACCAGTTCCTCCCATGAGCCAACTGAAGCAGTCAGAAAATTTCCAATTTGAATCATCATCCTCCATCCACAATAATGAAATTCTAATGATTCTCATATCAGGACAATCAGTCAAAAGTTGTTTTTCAAGAAGTTGTGCAAGTGAAGTTTTACCAGCCATTGGTGGTGATTGAATTAGAATTATTTTCTCCTTGAACAAGCATTCTTTCAGTTTATTTATTGTGAAAGTTCTTTGGCATATGATTGGATCAGAGATATTTATACCTTCATATCCATGACCAAGTTCATTGCCTCCATATGATGTTCCACCCATACCACCTAATCCATAAATTAATTAAGTCATACATGATATAAAAGAGAGATAAAAAGAATGTATATATTTTCTTACCAAGCCTTGGTGTATACTTTTTTCTGAATTCATTTGTATCTAAAATGGTTGTAGTATTTCATAATAATTATTAATGATAAGCAAATTGATAAAGTATATAGAATAATAAGATAATTTACAGAATGCAGAAAAAAAAAGCAAAAGTTAGTCAATGTCATAAACAATATACAAATGGTAAAAAAATAAACGAAATGGAAAATAATTTTTTTTTTTTTACACATTTTGTTCATTACCTTTTCCCTTGAATTCACATAATTTTCTTCTACAATCCAACACTTCTTTCTCCAAGTCATCTCTCCTTTTCTCCCAACTTGCCCTTTCTTCCTCCAACCTGCCTTTCTGTCTTTCCCACTTTCTCTTCTCTCTATTGTCCTTCCAATCTTCATCCAACAACTTATCTTCCAGGTCGTTCAACTCCTTCACCTTTCCATCTTCCTTGAACTGTTTTAACATCTCCTTTGCTTCATTATATTCTTCTTTTGCCTTCTTCAGTTGTTCTTCAATTTTTTCGATGGTAGCCATTTTTTAAAAAATTGAAAACTTTTAAAATTAATTATTTTTTCTTTTTTTTATTGATTTAGATTGTAATAGTTACAATTAATTGTTTCTATAAGTAATTTGGGCCAATGATAAATTAGTGGGCACATGACTTGCAATTTTTTTACGGACAATGAATTAAACAACAAAAGAAAATTATTTTTATTTTAATTCAACTAATGATAGAAAAATACATAAATAATTTATAAAAATATAAGTTAAAGAATTGTCAGAGCACTTGCATGGGAGGAAAATACTCGGACCCATAATGTTCCAACACAAGGTGGAATTATTTACCTCATTTCAATGTCAATGAGAGAAAAACAAAGAGTTCATAATAATTTCATTTCTAGATATTTAATATCACAACTATAGTAGCCATAATTTTAATACATAATGAAATGGCAAGATTTTACCTACTCAGGTAATTCATCTGGTAAATTCAACTCAATTTGTTTAGAATCTGTTAATTCAAAATGTTTATCAAAAAAAAAGTGGATATTAATAAATATCATAAATTTAAAAATTATCAATGATTAAATGTTAATAATTACCATTATTATTACCAATAATTGTCACTTTATTAGAATTTACAGGTTGGGGAAGGTTTGTAAATTTTAATAATTTGCTTGTATAAATTGCATCTGGATGAATTGCTGTGGTAATTGTCAAAGGATCAAATTTTATGTTATCCATTTCATAAAACATTTTTCTGATTGATTTTTCATCCTTACGTTTTTTTGGATCTTTTGAGTATCCCCAACCTCCAATAAATGAACTCCAAGAATTAATAATCTTGGAAATTTCTTCAGCAGTTGGACGTTTATTTGGATTAGCATCCATGCACCTGAATGCTAATTCAATATAGAATTTTGGTGTGTTGTTTGAGAATCCTGGTCTTGCACCTTTACATATTTTCATTGCAAGATCTATATCATGTGCTAAATTATTAAAAGGTTGTTGGCCAGTTGATACTACAGACATCAGAACTCCAAAACTGTATATATCTGATGCCATTGTATATGGTTTCTTACTTAAAATTTCTGGTGCAACATATGGTAATACTCCAAATATATTATTTTTGTTTGATAATAATGTTTGACTAGTTTGGCATGATAACCCCAAGTCTGTAATATATGACTCAACAAATTTTTTAGAATGAAGAATATTACCACTATGAAGATCACGATGAATAATTTTTTCTTCATGAATAACTTTTAAACCTTCAATAATTTGTCCAAGAATCTTAATTTTATGTTCCCATTTTAAATTTTTAAAATTTTTTGTTAAATAATTTTGAAGACTTCCATCTTTTATATATTTCATTACAAATATATATTCTTTTGTAACTGGATCTTGTGTTAATCCATAAATTTTAATTATATCTTCATTATCATAAAACTTCATATAATTTTTGAACTAAAATAACAAATAAAATATTTAATTATAACAATAATATTTAAAAAATCTTAAACTAATATTAATAAAATAATTTACCTCATTAAGAAATTCATCAGAAATATTCTGTGAATTATGTAATTTTTTTAATACCACAGCCCTATTTTTACAATATATTTTTTTATCATCTAGATACTTTTTACCATTTAACCAAGAAGCTTTGTTTATTGTTGCAAAGCCACCTTCACCTATCTTTTCAATATTTGTTAAATCATTATAAGGAATCCATTGAAGATAATAAGAATTATCATATCCTGTTGCTTTGAGTTGTGTGCATTTAATCAACTCATCTAATGTTTCATTGCCACTAGTCCATCCTTCAGTTAATAGTTTTGGATCACATAATTGACACCATGAATAATTAGTATTATATTTATTGCAAGTTGGACATTTGCCATATTTTTTATCCCTTTTCATTGAATATTCATCATTTTTATAACCAATTACAAATATGTATTCCTTTGTAATTGGATCTTGTGTTAATCCATATAAGTGAATTGTATCATCTTTAAGCTTCATATAATTTTTAAACAATCAAATATTTAATTACAACAATAATATTTTAAAAAATCTGAAACTAATATTTATAAAATAATTTACCTCGTTAAGAAGTTCATCAGAAATATCTTGTGGATTATGTAGTTTTTTTAATGCCACATGCATATCTTTAGTAGTTCTTTTGACATTTACATAATCTACATTTTTATAACCATTTAACCAAGTAGCTTCATATATGGTTGCAAAGCCACCTTCACCCATCTTATCAATATTTGCTAAATCATTATAAAGAATCCATTGAAGATAATAATCATTACCATATCTTGTTGCTTTAAGTTGTGTACTTTTAATCAACTCATCTAATGTTTCATTGCCACTAGTCCATCCTTCAGTTAATAGCTTTGGATCACATGATTGACACCATGAATAATTAGTATTATATTTATTGCAGGTTGGACATACCCCATGATATTCTCTTCTTTTTTTTGAATATTGATCTTCATAATCTTCAAGACTTCCATCTTCCATGTACTCCATTACAAAGATATATTCTTTTGTAACCAGATCTTGTGTTAATCCATAAATTTTATTTATAAACGATTTATCATAAAATGTAACATAATTTCTGAACTAAAGTAAATATATTGAATTTCAGAATAATATTTTAAAAATTTGAAAAAAAATAAATAGAAAAATAAAATAATTCACCTCGTCAAGAAGTTGATCAGAAATATTTTGTGAATTATGTAATTTTTTTAATACCACAGTCCGATTTTTACTATATCTTTTAATATTTATATATTTCCAACCATTTAACCAAGTAGCTTTTGATATAGTTGCAAACCTACCTTCACCTATCTTTTCAACATTTGTTAAATCATTATAAGGAATCCATTGAAGATAATAAGAATTATTATATCTTGTTGCTTTAAATTGTGTACTTTTAATCAACTCATCTAATTTTTCATTACCACTAGTCCATCCTTCAGTTAATAGCTTTGGGTCACATGATTGACACCATGAACCATTAGTATTATATCTATAGCAAGTTGGACATTTCCCAAATACTTCATATCTTATTTTTAAATATTCATCATCATCATTTTTGTCAGTAGAAGTATCATCATGATGTTTATTTAAAGTGTTTCTCATCTGTAAAATTTTATGTATAATTGTCAAAAAAATATTTATTCCTAAAAGAACTATTTTTCCACAATTTTATATATCAAAATTTCAAATCCGTGTAACAAATCATAATCGTGTAGTTAGTGATCACAGTCAATATATTCATTAAGGGGTTACACTTATCAAAATCAAGTCGCTACTCTAGTTTTTTAAAGAATTTTAACTGCGTAGAAAGGAATTGTAAGAATTTCTCAGCGACGAAGCCCCAATGAGAAATTTGCTTACTACACATATTTGTAACAGAATATTTAGATAAGAAATTTACTATTGAATCATATTTTTTAATAAATCTTTATCAATTAACTTTATTGATAGATGGCAATGGACTTCATGAACTTTATGAACTTGAATTTGGTGATAAATCAATATGGCTTGTATCAGACTGTTCGCCACCTACTAAAGAAAATTTTCAGAATACCGAGTTGATTATTTATCATCATAAATATTTGGAAAATACATAAATCGTCATGAATGGCTGGACACGATGGACCGACTTATCAAGGGCATGTGGCTTTTTTTAATATCAAATTATTCATAATTATAAAGATTACACTGATCTTTATATAAATTATTCGGAAAAATTGTGAAATCAACCTTTTTATACATACAAAATATAATAAAAACATAAATGCATTGTTCACTATACAAAAAAGAAATGATTTTTCTTCTTTACTAAATTATCAAATGAGATAATAAATGATATAACTAATGAGATAATTAAATACAAATGTATTTTCATGAAACGTTTTTTCTAAGATAATAAATGATACAATCAATTGATGTAACTAACAAGATAATAGATGATATAAATGATCGGATAATAAAATATTAATAATATGATATAATCATATTGTAATGATGGATGATGAAAATATCGCGTGAGACCGACTTACCGAGAGCAATTTACATATATTCTAAGAAGAAGAGTTGGACAGATTATCGCGTTTTTATATATATTGGCGGACTTATCAAGAGGACTGAAAAATTTTGACCGAGTTAGTCAAATCTGACTTATAAAGAGGCCGACTTATTGAGTTATCTGTCAAACAAATATATACAGATGAACTTGATACTCAATCGATTGTTTAAAGTACTTGATAATATAAATAAATGTTCGACTATCAAATTGATCTGCTCGCCATCAATAATTGATTACTCATTATGGCAATAGTGGGTTGGATTGATGATTTTAAAGTCAGATCAGATTGTAATATATGATTGGATTATATTGGGTTTATTCGGCGTTATATTAAATAGTATAATATTTTCTGGATATAGTAAATGAATATAAAAATCTAGGATTTTTATAGCAATCAATTAACGTATTAAATCTTTATCATACAATAAAGAAATTTTTTTTTTTAAGTTCACGTATGTAAATTTCATCAGAATTTTGTATTTAAACATCCTGCCCAAAAATTTTAATAAAGATATCCTATTTCTTTTCATTGAAAAAAAAAATTTCTTTAAGGATAAAAACGAAAGATTGTGATGGTACTTTTCGAGTTTGCTATTGTATAGAAAACTGCCCATGTGTCTGACAGTGATGGTAGCAATTGTTCCAGCATCTTATTAAACTAAGTGCAACTTTTTTGAATACTTATTATTTGAGCATACTGTTTGTGATAGTTATACCGGTTTACTTAATACTTTATTTCTTAATTGTGGATTAACACCAAAAAATTCAGGTTTATTAAAAACAAAACAGTCATTATTACCCGTCCAAAGGAATATAATCTACTTGTGATTGTGATTGTGGTGGTAGTAGTGATAAAGAAGATTGCTGTTGGTGATTTGTTACTGCTGCTGTTGATAATGATTCTTTAAGAAAAAACAAAAGAAACACGGAATTTAATATCATCAGTGTTAGAAATTCAATCTCTATCGACTACATGACTCATAATATGGCAAGTCAACATAATGTTTTTTTTTTCTTTAAAAATAAAGTGTGAGGCGACTTCTTTTCAATATATGATGATTATTGATTCTTATCTCTGTGTTCGCCGATAATCTTTTCTTTATTTGGAAAGAATGGTACGTTTTCACGAAATATTTAAAAGAATCGATTGATTCTTTATTTCATTACCTTTTAACCAAATAAAATACTTACTATTGGTGATCCAAAAAACTTTAACAATAGTATGGATACAATTTTATTCAACAAAGTCAAGACAACGTGCAATAATTCAGAATCTGAAAATTCGGATGAATCGTTTGATCCTTTTGATACAGAAAGTTTGGCCAACCCCATTAAATCATCCACCAATACTAGAACATCAGATGTTCATAAGGAAAAAGTTTTAGAGATATTTTCAAATCGTGTAAATTTATATGCTAATTTGAATAATATTAAAAATGGACAAGATATTTTAGATTATATTCCTGGGTTGTATCTATTGTTAGATCTAAAAAATGATGAAGGACCAAATGGACTCGGTATGTATTTTAATTATTTGTAAGAATTAATTAATAATGTGACTTGTCAATATCATATGAGATATTTATTGGTATAATTTATTTTTTTAGTTAACAAAATAATCATATCAAAGGAATCATTAGAAAGGCTTTGTAATGAATTAGTTCCCAAGAGCTTTAAATCTATTTCAAATATTAATTATAATAAATTGAACAGTGTCTCATTCAATCTTGTTGGCTGCTATGGGAACTATGAATTGATTGCAAAGCTGTTATTAAATAAAAAAATTATTAACCAAAAAGTGTAAGTTGAAATTAATTTTTCTTTCCATAATTCTTTATTGTTCATGATTAACATATTTATAAATTTTAGGTATGATCTGCTTGTATCCTCAAATAAAATTGGGAGTCCCTCTCTTCGTTCAGGAATCTATTTGCTGATTGTGAATATTAATTTAGGTTTAGTAATCCATTGGCCTGAGCCTGGTTGTTATGAAGACAATGCAACTGATCAGCTGAAAAAAAATATGGTCAACTTTCACAGGTAAATAAAAAAATTTTTATTAATCCATCACATTATAATAAATGAGTTAACAATTACATTTATCATAGGTACCTTACAAAACTGACTGATCACCAAATATGTTTAATGAGCAACAGTGATTTAAAATCTTTTGAATGGGAAATAAGAAATGACAGGGACAATGACAGTGATGATAGTGGTGACAGTAGCAAAAATGATGATGATGATGATGATTGTGCATGTTATGAATTCGAAGTCAAAGAATATCAAGAAGAAAAAGAGAATTTCCAGTTACATGAAGGTTTTAAGGTTAGAAAATTTCTTTATATTTATGAATTTATTTATTATGTTAACTTATTATGTAATAAAAATATTAGGTCCAACTACCAAATTACATTCAATCAGACCTTAAGACCACTCATCATAATGAAATTTCTATGCAACCTACTGGTATTATCACTATTTCTGTTTCAATGTTTTCGATTCTATTAGCTTACCTTTTTTATTTAAATAGTTGTTGAATCTGCATCACATCAGACATTTATCACTCAAAAGGTTATCAAGACATCCCCAACAATACAAAGATATTCAGAAACTTATTCAAAAAATCATAATAGAAATTCATTTAAAGAGCTTATCAAAGGATATTCCCTCAAGATTGAAGAAAATTCCATGGACATGTCATTATTAAAAAAGTTTATTGAATTTTGCTTAGATAGTGAAAAGGCGCAATTGTCATCTTATGAAGAGTCTATAAGAACTGAAAAGGAAACAACAAGAAAGAAAAAAGAAAATATAAAGGATGAAATTAGAACAGATGCAGAAATCATTACAAACTTAGCATGGATGAAATTAAAAGAAACTTACAGGTATAATTCTTGCTTAAAATATTTTTTTTTATTAGATGGCTTTTAACTTTTATTGATTTGATATATAGTAAATTTGAAGAAACTATTAATGATGATAATGCAATACCCAAATTTAAAGATTCAAGTAAGATATAAAATTTATTATTTATTATTTATGATTATTATTATTTAAATATTGATATATTTTTTGACATTCATTAATTCTAAATAGAAATTAAAGAAATCCATGAAAAATATCCCGATATAAATAAAAAAATAGAGGAATCTATTGTAATAAAATCAAAAACCTGGAAATTTTGGAAAAAGAAATTTCAATTTTGTTTACTTATAAATATGGAAATATTTACTAAGAAACAAAACAACAATTCTGATTTAAAAAACAATACTAATTCCAAAGACAACCTTGAGCCAAAAGATAATCCTGGCTCAAATAAAGTGGAAAGTTATGTTTCTGAAATTTTTTACAATATGCTTGCTGATGATGAAACAGACTTTACTATATTAGCAAAGAAACATGCAGAAAAATCCCAAAGAATTTTAACATCTTCTTTTTCATTCATTACTGCTGGACCAAGTCCTGAGCCTTATGTTATTGAACCTCATGTTATTGAACAGAATATTCAAAAAGCTGAACAAGTGGCAAATCAAATATCTGACTCTGAATTTGTTAATGAACTATATAATTCTGAATTATTTAATATTTCACAAGAAAAGAGGAATGGAATTGTTAATTCTTTTCTTAATGAATTTAAAAAATGGAGGAAAGACTTTTCTGAGAATATCAAAAATATAATGCCAAAATATACAAACATCATCAAAATACAATATGAAGAAAAATTAAACAAGAAATTATCACAAAGAATTAAAGCAATAGAAAACTATGAACTCACAAGGGTTTGCCAATTGCTTGAAGAAAAATTTTCAAATGGGTAATGTAAATTACTTTTAAAATTTTTAAAATGATTTTTATGCTATGAAATTTTTATTAATATTTTCATTTAAAATTACAGACCAACCTTTAAAATTATAGAAGCTAAAGGTAATCCCAATTAAATATTAATCTTTGTTGTTGATTGAAGTTTATTAACAAAAATCTACCTTTTAATCAGAAACAATATTTTATAAGGATTTAAAACTTACTTATGAAATTGAATCATCACAACCTGATCAACTGAAGGTTACATTATATGAAACAGGCTTGGATGAATCTGAAAATTTAGATCTCCAAAAAAATAAGCTATATGTTCCAAAACTTCATCTTGACAGCAATAAGAATTCACATACTTCCTTTGAAATAAATCTAGAAATATATGAACTTAGGTAATAAATTATTTGATATTTTAATATAAATCACAGAATTGAATTAATAAAGCAATGTTTTTTTAGAAAAATATCTCAATTTGAAAATGGAAAGTTCCTAGTAATACTTCAGAATAAAAAATTAAATCAAATAGAATTTTTTTTTGAAAATTCTAATCACTTAAAATCAGTTTTTCAATTATCAAATTTAAAACCATTAAAAATTTTAAACCCTGATGGTGATTGTCTTTTTGCTATAAATGAATCCAAAGGCTTAATTGGAACTTATGTTGCTGAAGAAGGAGTGGTAATATATATTTTTTCTTTATATTTATCCATTATAATGATTAAATTGTAAGTAATATATATATATATCTTTCTATTATTTACACAAACAAAAATTTTTTAGCTAGATGTCTATGCATTTGATGAAAATCAAGGCAGTCTTTATGGTCGCAACCCCAATATCCAAATTCTACAATATTATAATAATTCAGCACCAGATATTAAATATTTTTTTTTCATAAAAAACACTGAAGAATTATGTTTTGTGGAAACTAATGGTAGAGCAAAAATTTATAATCTTATAACTGGTCAATTTCGTCCTGCAACACTACAATTTCCTCCAGATTCTACAAATATTTCAAGCACACCTGATGGTTCTTGTATTGTAGTATTTGTGAGAGAAAAATCAACAACATCTAATGATGATGAAAATGATTATTTAATTCCAAATGATGTATTTAAAGCCTATGTTTATTTTTGTTCAAATATGGGAAACACTGCTAATAAGGGTAAATTGAACTGATTTATTTAGAATGTTTATTTTATTAATTATTTACATTTAACATTCTTATTTTTTCTCAATTCAAATAAAAGTTGTTGAGCTACCTTCAAATATGAATTCATTAGAATTTTCATCTATAAATGGTCATCAAATGCATCTTACAGCAATTGATATAGAAAATAATTTATTTCATTCATTAATTACACAAATCACCCTTCAAAAAAACCAATACCAATTTCAGCAGTGTAATCAAAAAAAACCAAATGGTCAAGTCAAGTTGCTGAGAATTTTCACTGATTTTAACAATAACAAGTATTCAAGTTTAAAAGGAAAAAACACTAGTTTTAAACACACAGTACAAAAAGGAGAATACATTGTTATTAAGGAAGAAAAATTAAGTGTTGTTGATATAATTTCAAATACTGAATTGAAAGTTGTAGGTGTATTCCAGACCTTATCACTTGATGATGATACATGGGTTGATTTTCAAATTGAGCCCAAGACAAAACTTAATGGTTTTATAGATGCATATAAACTAATGTTTGAAAAATATCCAATTGAAAGTTGCATTGATCCTAAGCAAAACCAACCACTTAATTTAAAAATTGTCCTTGATATAAATGATAATTCTAAAGATGAAAATTATGATAGAAAGTTTGTAAAATATGTTACTAGTATGTTCAATGAATTAAAGAAAACTAAAAAACCTGCATCTATTTTAAAGCATTTTAAAACTACTGTTGCAACATTTTCAGAACTAGACATCGAAGAAAATAATTTTATATCAAAACATTCAAATAAATATCAGCTAGGAGATTTTGTAATTCAGCTTTCATGTTTGATACCAATTCAAATAGCAGTTGTTAAAAATAATCAATTTCAACCACTTTGTGATGGTTTATCTTCAAATGATCATGATATAGATTTTGATGCTGAATATGGATGTCATTTTAATGGTATTGCAGAAAATATTTCTCTTGGGTGGTATGAAAATATTTTTAAACATTTTGGTGATCGACAAGTTAAAGTTGTTTCAAGTATGGGTGAACAATCATGTGGAAAATCATATATGTTGAATCACCTTGTTGGAACAACATTTGATTGTTCTGGAGAGAAATCCACTAAGGGAGTGTGGATGTCTTTAGCTATAACTAAGAAAAGTATTTATGTTGCACTTGATTTTGAATGTTTAAAGTCTTTGGAAAGAACACCACAAGAAGACTTATTTTTAACTTTGTTCAACACAATGGTTTCAAATTTGATACTTTTTAAGAGCCAATTTGCCATTAGTAGAGACATGTCAGAAATATTTCAAAGACTTCAAGATGGTGCAACTCTTTTTAAATCTTACTCAAACATTTTTCAAGCAAAACTTTGTATCATAATTAAAGATGTTCATGAAAATGATCGAAAAGGAATTGTTGATGAGTTTTGTTTCAAATTTGATGACTTACTTAGAGATCAAGGAGAAGATAATTTTATTACCAGAATGTATAAAGGTGGATTAACTATTTTTCCATGGCCATTATTTAATGATCCCGCTTGGTTCAATACTTTGAAAACTGTCAAAAAAACATTGGATAATCAAAAAGCAAAATATGAAAATGCACAATCATTTTTGCAACACATCAAAGTCATCATGGCCAAATTAAAAATTTGTGAGTGGGGATCTTTGGATGAAAATCTTGTTCAAATACGTTTATCAACTTTAAAGCG
>CAJVPN010000219.1:0-36176 GCA_910592215.1 Entrophospora candida
TGAAATTTACCAATGTAATGCAATTTATGGATGTATACTAATACGGAAAATGTACGGAATTAGGAAAATTATAATAATAATAATAATAAGGAAACTCTTATACATTCCGTATGTTTATTTTCTATAGGGCATAATCATCATGAACATTGTAATGGATATACAGCGTGTTTCAAAAAAAAAGGTTTTTAAAAATTAAGAAAAATTTTTCACGAGACAAAAACGATTGGGTATCTTGTTTAAATTGAATATTTTTAATTAAAATGTGACGAATATAATTAAATAAATATAAATTAAAAAAATTCAAATAATACTAATTTAAAAATTGTATACAACTATTCAACAACTAAAACAAATATTATATAAACAAATGTATAGGTACATTTTTTTAAAAAAAGTATATTGTGATTTTTGAATACTAAATATTAGTAGTTACAGTTATTAACGACAACATTAGCAGTAGTGATAATAGTTATAAATAGCAGTAAGAGTAGTAATATTAATAATGTTAATGCAAATAGTAGTTGTGATAATAGTAATAGTAGTCATAACTTGTTATCAGAGGTTGATTGGTTGTACACAAAACTTATGAATCCACTTTCTATTTTTACAAGATATATATATATATATATTGATCAAATCAAAAAATGATTTCCAGCAAAAACTAAAGAACATGATGGTAGCGATTATGAAGATTTTTAATATTAATAGACTTGGTAATCATAATGATGATGATGATGATGATGATGATGATATTAATTTGAATTTGCGCAATGCCTACTTGCTACAGAAAATTTATGCACATTTATGGCAAAAGGATTCTTTGTATAAATATACAGGAAAATCTTATAAATCATTATCGAATTTCGAATTTTATTTAAAAATTGATGAAAATTAAGTTATAAACTTTTTTTTTCCACTAATAATATTGATTACAATAATTGTTACAGATATACACCAAAAAAATCATTATTACCACATAATTTCGAATTATATTAATCGAATTACTATAATTTTATACTAAAGTAGTCAATTCACCCAATTCATCAGTAAATTTGCTTGCCAAATCCCAATAATGTTCAGCTTTATGTTTTTTCAAGTATTCTCTAGCCATATTATCTGTTGGAGAAGTCTTGAACCAAAATCCTTTAAACCCGCGTTCTTTAACTTCACCTTCCCATATTAATGAACACTTGTTCTCTTTTGGTTCTTTGGTTATCATCAGTTCATCAGATTCTTGAAGATCACCAATACCACCAACACCACTATTACTTCCTTCTCCCAATCTAGTTGTATCTTGCCAATCAATTCGTCGTAACATTAATTTTTTATAATATTTTATTGATTTTGGTCCACCTTCCACGATGATAACACTAAAATTCGGGTTGATGATTACTGTACCGGTAAGCCCAAGTTGTTGTGCATTCATGTCAACTTTGAATTTCATTTTAGGATGTGAAAGGTCATTAACTCTACAAAAACAATAACGGTAATAAAAAGTTATTAATCAGATTAACAAACTTGTAAAATATATATAATTTGTTTGCTTGCTTACTTGTAAACGCAGACTATAATAGCTTTCTTGGCATCCTCTTCTAATTTCTTTACTTTTTTTTCTTTTTTCTGCTCATCAGTCAATTTTCGTTCTTCATTAGCCTTTAAATGAGTTTCCTGTCTTTTTTGCATTTCTTTACGAACTTGGGCCTCTACTTTAGTTGGATCTTGTATGGCGTCGTTTGTAAGAACTCTCATTAAGTTACTTAATTTAACTTTAATTTTAAAAAAAAAAAATAACATTTTTTAGTTTACTGGGAAAAAAATTAACGCTGAAAAAAAAATTAAAGTAAACTAAATACCTTTAGCTTGATCCGGAGGCAATAAACCTAAACGTATTTTATCTTGTTTTTCTTTTTGTAATTCTAGTCTCTTCTGTTTACGTAATTTCTTTTGTTCCTATTAAAAAAAAATAAAAAAATATTATCATTATTATCATCATCATTATTAAGATTTACTCGTCAAACAACGAAGGATTTTTATTAACATACTCTCTTAGTTAAAATTAATGGTTTGGGCGGAGGTAAACTATTATCACCTGGTGGTTTAATAGGAATTGGATGTTGAACATATAGTGTTACAAGTGTATCTTCACTTTCAATCTTGGTCAAGCCAACATCAAGATCGTCATATGTTTTATTTGGTAATAAAGGTACATCCCACCATTCTAGTGCAGGTGGAGGATCCCTCTATATAAACAAAAAAATAAAAATAAAATGTGTTATATGCATGATTAATATTATTTTTAACAATCAATCATTTCTATTTTACTATAAATTTTATTAGTAGTAGTAGTAGCATTTGATAACTTTTACTAATGGTAGATACCTTGATTGCCTTATCGGAAGAATCTAATTCTGCCTCCATGCCAGCTTTCTTTACACTTTCAGCAATCTCTTCTTTCAATTTTTCTAATTTAGCCTAAAAAATAAAATAATTATATAATAAATATTCAATTCCAAAAATAGACATATATTTAAATGTAAAGCAATGAATAACTAAGTAAATATACCTGTGTCCTTAATTGATTTCCCAAAGTTTCATATTTACCCTTTGGTATAAATTTAAATCTTTTACGGTTAAGCCTTTGTGGTGCAATGTTACCAGCTCTTGGGTCATAATAAGGATTTTGAGTAATGTCATTAATGTCTTCCGAGTTTTTTAAAGTTTTTGGTTCTTGTTTTACTGTTGCAGGAACTAAACGTTGATTTGCCTATTATTGTATTTTGTTGTTATTGTTAAGGTGAAAACAAAATGTCAAATTTTGTTCTATGATAAAAAACATAACAAAAAATTTTTTTGTGGTGTATATGCATTAAAAGAAACAAACACACAACTAAATATATAAATCTATAAAACTTTTTCAACATACCTTGACAGTAGCAAAGTTTGGTTTTGGAATTAATGTTGATGCTTGTTTTAAATCCAATTTTCCACTTTGATCTAAAAGAAGAGCTGGATGTGCTTCGACTTTAAGACCACCTTTAGCTTTTGCTGAATCATCTGATTTCCCTGTTACAGTAGTTGAAGGCTGTAAAGAGGTAATGAATGAATGATAATATTAATTGATTATCATTAAAAAAAAAATCATCCAACTGACTTTAATAATACCCAACAAAATAAATTTAATTATTAAAAACATACCAAATAAGGATTGGCTCTTGCCATATTTATTTTAACTCTTTCTTTAGCTTCAAGAATTTTACGTTGAAGATCAGGATCATTTAACAATGATGCTGCAGTTGATGATGAAAATGATGATGATGATGCATTTGTAGTTGTTGCTGATTTATTTGTGGGTAAAGAAGAAGTTGTAGCAAATGTTGGAATTGGTGATATTTTAGCAGGAATTGTTGTTGGTTTATTTAAAGGTTTAAAATTAGCTACCAATGCCTCCAAGTGTGCCTTTTTTTGTGCAATCATTGCTCTTATTTGATCGGAGTTTGGAGTAACATTTTGTGTAGGGTTAGATTCAGAAGGTGCAGGAAGGAAGCTTGGAACACTCTATAAACAAAGTTACCCAAAAGAAATATTTAGATATATAACAAAGAAAAAATTTAAAAAAGAAACCAAGCTTTATAATAAATGTTCCTATTAAAACTTACTGTACTAGTACTGATGACAAACATTTTTTTAAAAAAAGAAACAAGTCAGTATATTATTATTATAAAAGTTATAACAATGGTTGAAAATATTTTTACGGGAAAATGGAAGTTCTAATACCTCTTGAATTTTTTGATTTCTGGCTCATCGGTAGCTGCTTGTTCCTCTTCATCGCCCAAAAGATTTGTATTGCGAAGCCTTTTACGTTCCATTATGTGAAAAGAATTTGGGAATTTTAAAAAAAAAACTTTTTCGTATTTAAATTTGTAATTTGTTGTACAAAACGTTGCATGTGAATTCGGAAAAATCAATTTTTGGGATGCTGAAAAAGGACATCTGCCCGTCCCCCGTCATTTTCAAGTTTGGCCCATTAATAATAGAAAAATAGTACGGGTGTGATATGGTCGAAGCACCTCTTATACTTTTCTACAATTCATTGAAAAAAACGGTTGGGTTTACTGTGCCATTACCACCCATCTCACTCCAAATCAACGTGCCATTGTCTTATTAAATTACATTGTATATATTAATATTAATATTCATCCTTCTCATTGCAGTCTGCAACAAGTGAACACTATATCACAAAGAAAGTTCAGGAATCAATGTAATATAAGAATCTGTAACCGGCTGCAGGATTTCAAATTAATTGTAGTCACCA
This sequence comes from Entrophospora candida, assembly GCA_910592215.1. Lineage (NCBI taxonomy): Eukaryota > Fungi > Glomeromycota > Glomeromycetes > Entrophosporales > Entrophosporaceae > Entrophospora > Entrophospora candida. The sequence goes on from CAJVPN010000219.1 coordinate 4,313, forward strand.
ACTTTAATTATGACCCAAAAAATAGAAAGTTTTTTTTTATTGGATCTGGTTTTCTTTTTGAGACGTTTGCTCGTACTTATCAACTCACCATCCATTGCTGTTAGCTGAACCACTAAGAAAGTATTCTGCCCTAGTTTATCACGTAATTCAGTAAACTTTTGGAATTTTAGTAGAACAGCCGCAAGCACAACATACTTTATTGCCTTTTCGTATTCATTAAAACCATTATATTCATTTTTATTCATATACATATAACCTATATATAAATTTTATCGCTTTGTGGGTTTTTTCTATTATTTGAATTATTTAAAGGTATAGTGTAAGTCTGGGAAGACAGACAATTGTGACAGGCCATATTAATATGAGAAATTCACAAAATCCGAATTTGCATATGCCTGTTGATGCTGAGAAATTGAATGTTCATGAACCCCATAAATTAGAAAGTAAGGATTACGCATCTGCAGAAGAGTTTGAACCAGACACCCGATTGATGTTTGACAACTGTTACAAATTCAACGTCCTGGTAAACAATTTGATAAAAAGCAGAAAGACCAAATCTACAACTTTCTCCAGCCGTTTGTGAAAAATTAGGGTGTGAAAATCTGCTTCAAACAATTTATACAAATCAATTAATTTTTTCTTTCTGTTAAGCCAAACATTATCGTCTTAATTAATATAGAAATTCGGAAAAACCAAGACCAAAAACTTGCCACCAAGAAAAACTACTAAAAAAACGGAGAAACCTTGATCCCTGAAAAAGGTGGTTATGGGTTAGAAATTGAACCTATCAACTGCCAAACGAATTTATAATTTTGTAATGGCAAATGTTTCTGAGCCAAATTGTCGTAAAAAAAGTCAGGTATGGTTCTTTTTCTTTCTTTTTCAAAATTTCGTAATGTTCTTTACTATTCTAAAAAAGTAAGTTTTAATTAATTGTGTTATATTTATAATTTTTCCACGTTTTTTTTTTTTTAAGATTAATATTAAACATTATATATTTTTTTCAACTTTATGGATACATGTGATCACAAAAGATTCCTAAAAATGATACAAAATTTGAAATGTGCAAACTTAATTCAAACTTCAAAAAAATTTTTTAACTACCGAATTATTAACCAATTTTTGAACACTATGACCCAAGAAAACCAAACTTCAACAACAGCTGGTAAACACTAATTCATCAATTTATCAATTCATCAGTAATAATAATAATAATAATAATAATAATAATAATAATAATAATAATAATAATTAATTTTCTTTTTTCTAAATAATAGTCAGCCTTCGTCCTATAGTGGTTTCAGGTCCTTCAGGTAAAGGAATTGTGGACAAAGAAAATAGATTACATAAATGGCATATATAATATTAATTAATTGTTGAAATATATTTTTGTCATATAATTGATAAATAAAAAAGGGACGGGAAAATCTACATTATTAAAACGTCTTTTTGAAGAATATCCTAATAAATTTGGATTTAGTATATCACGTAAATTTTTCAACAAGAATGTTTTTCATCTGTTTCCATGACACCAATCAATGATTAATTTTGTTATAAATATTTATATTTAAATAGATACTACACGTTCACCTCGACCTGGAGAACAAAATGGTCGTGAATATCATTTTGTGCCCCGGGAAAAGTTTCTTGAATTGATTAAACAAAATAAATTTATAGAACATGCAGAATTCTCTGGGAATTTATATGGGACTAGTGTGGATGCTGTTAAAGCTGTGGCAGATCTAGGAAAAATTTGTATACTAGATATAGAATTACAAGTAAATATAATAACAATCTATAGCATATATCCAATGAATTTACAATGTGTCCAAGAAACATAATTAATTAATTTTCTTTCTCATTTTATATTTTCAGGGTGTTAAATCTGTCAAGAAAACAGATTTGAATGCAAGATATTTATTTATTGCACCACCATCAATAGAAGTTCTTGAATCACGTCTTCGAAAACGTGGTACAGAAACAGAATCTTCCATCGAGGCACGTCTAAAAGCAGCCAAAGAAGAATTGGAATATGCAGACCTAGAAGGATCTCATGATTTCATTGTTGTCAATGATGATTTAAATACAGCTTATGAAAAATTTAAAAATTTTATCATAGAAAATAAATAAATTGATTGATTATTCTCTTAATAATTTAATAATTTATATATTTTTTTTTATTAGAATGTCATATTATATTTATATTCCATTGTACATCTATAATATCTGTAGATTGGCTTAGGTTTAGTAAAATGATAAATATAATGTGATCAATAATAATTTATGGAAAATTATTTTTAAAAACAAACCATTCAAGAAATCTTCAAAATCAATAGTTCCATTAAAATCTCCAATCCAAGATTATTAACCGGGAATCTTTGTGCCTATATTATAATTATCATTACGATAATAAACACTTTGATAAAATAATTATCCATTATCATTATCATTAACATTTACACCTTTGAAACAATATTCCGTTCTATAAGTTGCATGAAAGCCATAGTTCCTTCAATTTAACGTAAGTTTCAATTATTTTGCATTTCTTCCCACTAATAATGATAATTCGAATCATATTATATATATTCATCACAATTCAAGTTTATTTTTATTATTTTCATGTGGGAATTAGATTTTATGCGCCATGCATCTTACGCGTCTTAATACCACAAAAAAAACCCCCCTGTTGATCATAAATTATGACCAACACCCTAATATCAATAATGAATGAGATTGGAGATGAGAATGAGAAGTTAAATGTCGAATCTGACATAAAATTGGATTCTAGTATACATTTCCCAACTTGGAAGGATTTAAGCTTAGAAAGGGTGATCAGAAAAATTTGAAAGTGATAACTTAAAGAAGTGGAATTAACCCATATCTAAATCACAAAGAACAAACTGTAGTTGGCATTTAAATCTTTCGTGTCCTATACATTTTATAATGAACATTTTGGACAACTTGCTTGATCCTTCTGCAAAATGATCTCGAATGGATATGTGTAGATGGACGTTTAAAACCTCTCGCAATAAAACGGTGCATATTAAAATTCGTGTACATTGCTTATAAAATTACAAAATTTTTAAAGGCCCTTATTAATTTACCTATTTTTTTTTTAATTAAAAAATTGTAAATCGCAAATAGCAAAAAAATTGTTATTTTTCGATGTATACATGTGGCTAATCTGATAACATTCCCTATTTATGCAACATAAATTCAAAGTTCGGATTGTGGGCAAACTTTAGAATTTTTGAATTGCGAACTTGAATTTATTATTCATTTTTTTTTTAATCAATATCTTATTTAACAAATAATACAATCCAGCCATTATATAACCACTAATAAGACTTGCGATCTGTAAATTAAAAAAAATTAGCATTGTGTTTTCCCAAACCGCTTAATTTGTGAAGAATTTGGAAATTCATTCATAAATGATAAAATTTGTGGCAGCGGTGTAAGCAATCCTTTGTGACTTTTGAAATCTTCTGCCAATCCATTTACTTTCTCCTGTAAATACCAAAAGTTTTTTGTCACGATTCTCAAAAAGTAATGGACATAGAAAATCTTATAATATCAAAAGTGAGAAAAATGCAGACCTCCAATGCCACAAAGTGACAGAATGTAGACTTGATCAATGGCATTAACGGTTTATCAATGGCCAATTTGGTAGCGTGAAAATGCCATGATCGGTATAATCCGCTAAATCTCAAGTCAATAAAAAAGGTTTATATAACATTGCCTGATGGCATGCATATATACAAATTAGCTAATATATATAAAAAGTGTTGGTAGTTCATATATACACATATTTAGCAAAAGGGCAGATTCGCCTGGCCCAGCTTTCACATTTAGTTGTTCATTGACAGACTTCTTTGCCCTAAGTTTCACTTTGCTACTGTCTTTCTTTCTTTCTTTGCAGTAGCGTGTATCCAAAAGGTTTAATCTCAGAATTCAAAATGGAGGTGCTGCTCGCTACATATGAAATATCTGGTCTTTGTTTAGTTCGATTTACAACGTGGTTTAATATGCCCTGAGTAGAGATGCGATCCGTGGATGATCAATCAGGATATCCGTAAAAAAATCCGTTCGCATTCGGATTGGCGGATAGCTTTTTAAAAAGGTTGATGGATTGCGGATCAAAATTTTAGAAATTATTATTATAATTATAATTATAATTATTATACATAGGTAAACTCGATAAGTCGGATTTGGCTTAACTCGGACAAAATGTTTCGGCCCTTTTTTTCAATAATTAAATCTCTTGTCAATCCGTTCAATCCGTTCGACCCGTTCAATCCAACAGATGTATTTTTTGAGAAATTACTGGATGATGGATTAATTTTTAGAGGTAAATGACGGATGGATGGATGACGGATACCCGCGGATCGCATCACTAGCCTTGAGAGGTCAAAAAACGGAGGTTTCACGTATGGGATGTAAGAGCTTGCAAATGTGCATGCCCTCGGACAATTTCTTTGGAACAAGAGCAGGCAGTTCTTCTCTATAGAATAATAAAAAGAATTAAGCAAGAATTATCTTCATGATCTTCACAAAATATAAAGCACAATTTAACTTACAGATCATTAAAGGTGCGAGCAGCAGCTCTGAACTTTCAGGATGCATATAACTATCCTCACTAACAACGTGCTTCCTTGATGTTTTCAGCAGAGCACCTGAGATTGATGATGGAACAGTGGGTGACTGAAGCTGATACGGGTTTGTTTGAATAATTTTGTGCCATTCTAGGTTGTAAAATTTGGATATAAACATGGAGAACTAAGTACAATAATTGATGCTAGTGCCCTGAAGTATGATCACAAAGAATAAATTCAGTGAAATGCAATTTTGCTTTCAGACCTCTGATTCTCACAATACTTACAGTATCTCAAATGTGTTATCCTACTTTAATTCATCATTACTTTTTGTTTTTCACAAAGAGCCCAACCCAGTTCAAAGTAAATCATTTTAAAATTAAAAATTTTTAATTTAACGTCTAGAAAATATTTATTATATTAATTTTTTTCTCTATAATGGACCATTTGGTTTAGGAAAAAATGTCCGTTATAGACAATAATAATTTATATATTGATATTAATACAGACATGTAAATTGGGCTTTCCGTTATTATTATATCAATTATATATAGAGTGTAAACTGTGTCTTGTTCATTTTTTTAACTGCTTCATCTTCATTCCCAGGCATCATTATATGGCGTTGTTCGTTTTGTATATTTCAATTAATATCGGATAGTGCATTGTTCAACAATGCAAATTTTCATAGGGAGATAAGAAAAATATTTATTTAATATATACCTTTTGATTTTGTATAGGGTTTCTTCTCTAATCTGCTGTCATAATGTAAATGAGGAATGATTGAACCTAATGAAATTAAATTCTACTTTTAATAAGGGTTGGTTTGATTTTTTAAAAATTGGTTGGATTATCGAGATACATATTAGTATGTGTTTGTTTTATTAGTGTAATTATCCCCGCCGATCCTTATTTAAAATCGGTACAGATCACTCCTTTTTAAAAGAATCACACACACATCAATATACACGTGGGTATATATGACAGGAAAAATATTTGTAACCCACCAAAAAATTTATTTGGAATTGATCAACGAATTATTTTGGAAAGATTTTCAAAAAGTTTATTATTGAAAATTAAAAAATTAAATAATGAATGAATATGTGAATTAATAATATGAATGAGTGATGAAAAAGGAGAAGTATGAATGTGTTTATAGCATTTTCTAATGATAATATATATTAATGATAATGAAAATGAATTAAAATTACACATAATATATAATATAAATATTAATAAATTATATTTAATCTTTAGATAAAGTTAAACAAGTCCATCCTACAACCAAAGTCCCAGGTGGGTTAGTGCCCGCTCTATTTATAATATCAGCTATGGTAGCTAATGTTCCATGAATGACTCTTTGATCTTTACAACTTGCCTTCTCAATGACAGCACAAGGACACTCGGGTGGATATTTTCCATCATTAATCAAATCAGTAACTAATTGTTTAATTCTATGAATAGCCATTAAGAAAACAGTTGTTCTACATGAATTATATATAGGAATGTCAGGAAGAGAATTTTTACGCCCAGTTCCTGTACATATCAACAATTGAGATGCAACTCCTCTATGAGTGACAGGGATGTTGGCATATAATGGAGCGGACAAACAAGAAGAAATACCAGGGATAACATTAGGAATGTAACCGTGAGATTTAAAGAATAAAAATTCCTCGCCACCACGACCAAACAAAAATGGATCTATAATAAAAAAATTAGAGCAGAAAGAATAATAAATAAATAAATAAAATAATAATATTATAGTATATTATATTATAGTAATAATACTTACCACCCTGTTTTAATCTAACAACATGTCTTCCATTATTTAAAGCTTGTAAAATTGTTTGATTTATTTCTTCTTGAATTGCATCAGCATTTGCACAAAATTTCCTAGTTGCGACTATTAATTCAGTGTCTGAAGGAACCAATTTTAAAACCTCCTCTGGAATTAATTTGTCAGCTAACACCAAATCAGCTTCTTGAATAGCATTACAGGCTGCCTGTGTTAATAAATTAGGATTACCAGGACCCGCACCAACAAGTTGAATTCTACCACATTTTTTATTCGATCTTGGCCCTGATATTGATCTTATTATATTATTATTATTATCAATTGTATGAATTTTTTCATTCGAATTCAATTCTTCCGTATTTTTAATAATAGCGTTATAATTACTATTTAAATATAAATATTCAACTAATTCATAAAGTAGAAATTCTTTTGCTGTCTCAATAATCTCCATAATCTTTATGCTATCTAGATTTCTGATAGATATTGAACCAGTGTACATGTATCTATTTGTTTTGAAAAAGTGATAATGATGTTGATATTCATATCAATAAGTAATTCCTTAATTATTATCTTTTTTAAAATATTAAAATAAATAAAAAGAAATATGTTTTACAAGCTTACTTTAATATAATCTCAAATGTTAAAGGTGAAGTATAAGGTTTCTCCACATAATTCCAATTGCCATCTCTCATAAAATTATTTTCACTTTTAAATAAATTACGAAAATGAGGGGAGACAGCTTTCAAAATGAGAGAATGAGCTTTAAAAAGTTTTGTGTCTTGTCCATCACCTACTCTGATAATGGTATTATATTCATTATCGTCATCATTATCAACGTCTTGAATTAGTTGACCAATTTTATTAGAAAATGTTGTCAATAAATTATTTGTTGTCATTTTTTTTCAATTAAAATTTTAAAATTTTTATTTTATTATATTATGTATGTTATGGAATAAAAAAAATTTTTTTTTTTGATTTAAGCACATTTTTATATGAAAAATTTGACTAATGATAATCTTATCGTCAATCATAAAAACAAACAAACATGCCATGTTAACTATCTATTCAGTGAAACATCAACAAAAATGCGAGATAACAGAATTATTTATTATCAGATTAAAAAAAAAGTTAATCAAAAACAATAAATTTTTTTTAAAAATTGTTGGACGTCACCACTTACTTGTCCAGGTAAAGTCTCATAATTTTCTAACAAATTAATTGCACCAACTCTTAATCCGACAATAAAATCACCTGACTGGAACCTTTCAACTCGGAATAAATGGAGACGTTTCTTGGAAAATCCACCAGTAACTATGTATGGCAAGTCAAAATGGACAAAAGGTCGTTTGAATTAAATGCTAGAAATTTTCATGTAGCAATAAGAAAACTGCATACATGATGGCAAAATAGTAATAGGCATTTTATCAATGATGAATTTAGGTGAAATAATATATACATATGTATATTAGGAATTGAAGATATTGTGAATTTAAATGATCCAATTTTTGATAAAGTGAAAATACTATCAAAGAATTGAAACAATGAATTATGTAGCTGAAGATATTTGTTGAAGAATCTTTAGTAGGATTGGAAGACATATAATTAATATGATTTAATAATAAAGTCATTTGATTTGTTATTTGATTTCATGTAAATTTTGACTTTGAATTAAATTACAATTTTTGATTTGAATTTTGATTTGAATTTTGATTTTGGATTTTGCTAGAGACCTTTCGGTTTCGACAACTTGAGTAATTTTTTCGAAAATTTTCGAATTTTATTAAATGAATTTCGCCATCATGTATGAGAGCCACTTTCTCTTTTCTAAAATAATCTTCGATTTAGTTGAGGTTGTATTACGAATATTATTGGCAACAATATATTTCTTGGCTCATAAGTGCGGCTACATCTGTAAGCAAATTTTTCCTCTTCTGATTATTGTTTTATCATTAGGATCAAGTTCCACTCTAAGCTCCAAAGCCTTGTCTTTACTATATAGTTAAATGAAATGTCCAACCTGATCCCAATTGTCAAGTTCTTGATATATTTGTATATTGATTTTGAGTGTCAATATTCAATCTTTAAAAAATTAATAAAAGTGTTTGTAAAATACAAAATGTAAAAAAAGAATGCATAAAATTAAAAAAAAATCATAGAATCTATATTTTCAGGATCATTTACAAAGAAATTCGAGAATCCAAGTCGTTGATTAACAGAGATAGCACCACAAACATTGATTGTAAAAAATAGATTTACGTGTACAGTTCACCCTCTATGACGACCTACGTGTAATTTGTTCTTTATAGAGAGAATATTTAATGAATCGGGGACAAAATTGAAGTTCATTATAAAGAGAGTAGATTTATGCGCATTTGTAAAAAATTTTTTAAACATTTGTTAATATTAATTACAGTAAACCCTCCCTAAGTGCACCCTCCCTAAATGCACGCCCTCCATAAATGCACGGCCCGTCTCATCCCCAAGCTTATAGAGAGCTTATAAAATCACCCTCCATAAATGCACACCCTCCATAAATGCACGCTCACAAGAAATAGCACTATGTTCCCGAGGGGGATGCACTTATAGAGGGGTCACTGTATTAAATTTCGAAATGTCACAAAATTTAATATTAAAAACTTTAAAATTAAATTCTTGAATTTTATTGGATAACTTATTTACACTGTATCAAGGAAGTTTGATGTTATCACGTGACTATTAGAGTTAAGAGTTGGTGCACCCACCATAAAAACAACAAAAAATTTTAAACTTTAGCAAAATGGTTACCGTCAAAAGAAAAAGCCTCAAAAAAAACAATAATAATGCTATCACTAACGATGATAATAATAATCTTATCGCTGAAGAATTTAAATCGTCTGATTCAGAACAAAGTGTAACTACAACAAGTCCAACAACAACTCCTCGTACCAGAAGTCGTCAAACTCCAACGCGTACTTCTCCAAGGAAAATTCGTAAATCCACGCCTACTCCTTTCACCTATTCTCATTCAAATGTCTTCAAAAAACATTATATTGAAAATATCCCGATCATTGAAACTACCATAAGATTTGAAGAGGATGAGTACGATGTTTGGCGTCGTCTAGATACTGACGAAATTAATCTCCACTACTTGTTACGTGTCAGATATCCTACTGATAATGATGTAGATGAGTGGAAACGTGAACTTGAGAAGCTGAAAAAAGAATTTTCTAAATATAATATTGTTGAAGAGGGTTGGTTCTATGGTATTTGGTAAGTTCATATTGATCAAGAAACAAATGCTTGAGAAATATTATGAAATTTTATTATTGATCAATTTCTCTATCCATTCATCATTTATAAAATTATTAGGGTATCACTTGATACAGGTAAATAAACTATATAATATATAAATAAGTATTATGTATTTATGGATATTTTTTACTTATAAAATAAATTAGCACGCGATGTTGCTGTGAGATATGGAATTTATGATCTTGTTTCTGTGTTGTTTGAATATGATGATATGTGGTATGAAAGTCCAAGAATAAAGGTAACTTGAAAAATATGTATATTTATACACATGCATCTACTACACATATTTAATACAATGCCAATATATTAATTATTTTACAATATATATAATAATCGTAATGATCCCAAGAAAAAAAGCACATTTGATGCTGCATCTAGTGATGGGACTGAGTCAATCAATGGTTCAAATGCAGAAAACATATTTTATAACGATGAACCTTCTTACAGAGAACCTAAAGGAAAGGCTGTTGTTCAAACCTCCACCACCACAAGTGAATCAAACCATAGCCATAACAAGAATAGTTTAGTTGATCGTGACGATGATGATGATGGAATCTCACCATCAGTCGATATCAAGAAGGAAAAAACACAACTTCAATCTACTAATCGCGTCCATCATTGTTCAGTACCAACTGACAATGATGTTGACGCCTCTTCCTCTAAGGACATCCGAGATGAAACGGCTGAAATAAAGACTCTGAAAAGGAAACGGGATGATATCGAAATCAAATCTAGTGCAAAAAGATGTGCTCTCTGGACTGGAATCGGTGCTGCGGTTGGTGCCGGTGTGGCTGCTGCTGCTATTAACACTTTTGGGGCCGGGATATTGGATCTATTAAATTAATGGTTTAAGAATCGTCAATAAATTTTTAGAAAATCATTGGTCGCTACTACTAATTCTTATTGAACAAAAAAAAATTAGTGTTTTTGAACATTATTTGATACTTCTTTAATACGTATATATCTACTTTTATGATTAATCCAACTTTTAGATAAATATATATATTTAGACAAGGGTTTAAGTTATCATTAAAGGATAACATTATTAAAAAATATATAATTTTCATGCTTATTTTTTATCATTCTTTTTATTTCTTTCATCTCATCCACTATCATCATCATTATCATTTTTTAATGTGTATATAAATAATCATAAATGCTTCTATATGTAAATATATTCCATGTTATATTTTTATCCTAATACAAAAATTGATTTTTTGATCGATTATTAATATGGTAATTGTTTCATGCACTAACCTGCCACATTAATTGAAGACATTTGTTGTAAATTTTGTTGTAAATTTCGTTGTAAACCATTACAAGTTACAAGGTAATTAAAACAAAATCTAAAGTTTGGAAGATGATGCTTTGATTGAAGAATGAAATGTTTAACATTATCATCATATTACTTTAACTATTATTAATAATCATCAAACTTCAAGAAAAATAGTTTACCAAAAAGAATCTCTTCTGCTCGTGGAATTAATCGCATTGTGTATTGCTCTAATTTTTTTAATCGATCATTCTGGAAGTTTATAATATGAATTCTATGAATGGATGAGATATAAATTTTTTTATTTTGTAGGGCTGGAGAAAAATTATCTGCAAATTACAAATTGAATTTTATTATATGATTGAGAATTTTTATTATCACTTGGTTTGTGAAAAGTAAAATTTATATATATTCCAAATTATTGCTATTAAAAATAATTTGGTTTTTTCTTTTTAATTAATCAAGCAATTATACTTTTTAAAGCAATCAGCATACAAACAGCTCCTAAACAAAAAAATTAAGATCATCTGTTAATAAATTGTATGTATATATTTGCATAATATCAATAAAATGAAAACCATATGAGTACCACAAGAAATTTTTTTTAAAGGTTATTTAGCACTTGTATACTTTGTTACAGCCTTAGTTCCTTCAGAAACAGCATGTTTTGCTAATTCTCCCGGAAGGATAAGCCTGACTGCAGTTTGAATCTCTCGTGAAGAAATTGTGGATCTTTTATTGTAAGTAGCAAGTTTTGAAGCTTCTGCTGCAATACGTTCAAAAATATCATTCACAAATGAGTTCATAATAGACATTGCTTTGTTTGAGATGCCAGTCTCGGGATGGACTTGTTTTAACACTTTATAGATATAACTAGAATATGTTTCTTTTCGAGCCTTTTTTCTTTTGACTTTATTATCAGTTGTTGCTGTTGCAGCTGTTTTTTTCTTTTCTCCTGAAGCTGCGGCTGTTATTGGAGCTTTTGAAGCTGGTGTTTTACTACCACTGGTTGCTGGTTTTTTTTCTGATTTTGGAGGCATATTTACTAATTATTAGATAACTTTTTTTGTTAAAATAATTGTTAATCAAAAGATTACTGTATCACAAAAAAAAATTTCAATGATTGAAGAAAATATTTTAAAACTTGATACGCTACCACCAGAAATTATTATTGCAATATGTCGAAAATTATCACTATTGGATAAATGTAGTGTAAGTAAAGTTTGTAAATGTTTTCAAAGGATAATTTACGATAACTTAGAATTTTGGAGATTTCTCGATTTATCACCATTTAGTGAGAATCTCACAAACCAACATTTGTTTAATATATTAAGAACAAGATGGAAGTCAAATATAAAAGGTCAACGTTTAGATTTAAGTGGGTGTCAATTAATTAATTCTTATGCACTTGAGAAATTAGCAGCAATGTATTCGGATTTTCAAGGGATCCATTTAAATAATGAACCACGTTATGATACATGGATTTCAGATGGTGATGGTTATAATGATAATGAATACAATGATAAATGGTTAAAATTAAAGTATTATCATAAAAGTCCTACCTTCACAAAAGCTGGTAGACCAGGATTATATCAAAAATGGCGAGTTTCGCATTCACTATCATCAAAAACACAATCATGGATCATCGGTGATAAATCAATTCAATTAATTATACAAAAATCTTATAAAACCTTAAGTCATCTATCACTTGGAAATCAAAAACTTCGTCATGAAACTGCTACTGCAATTGCATCTTGTTCACAATTACTTTATTTAGATTTATGTGGCACAGATTTAAATGATGCCTCTTTACAAGACATTTTGACAAAAACTAATAAACTTGAATCTTTAAAATTGTTAGATATAGAGTTGACACCGATGACTTTAATGATAATAAGACTTTTGAAAAATTTACGGTTATTGCATATAAGTGGACTTAATAAAAAAAATTTAAATTCAAGATCAATATCTGACATGTTAAAGAATTTATCGAATTTGCAAAATTTTAGAATGAATCAAACAATGATTGGTGAAGTTGACCGAGTGATTATAGAAGGGCTTTCGTGGGTATTTTGTGACGGACCAGTAGAAACATTTAATGTCATGTTAGAGAATAATCGTAATAACAATAATGGCATATCGGTAAAACAAAACAGAACTTCACTACGTTACCTTGATCTTTCACCTAAACTTGATATTTATCCAAGAAGTCAAGAAAGTCATGTTCAAATAGAACATTATATAACAATTAGCAATTCATCATTATGGTCATTATCTGTTAACCATCCTTTTTTGGTTTCTTTAAGGATATTTAATGCTTATGCTATAAGTGCAGAAGGAATTGATGTATTGTTATCAAATCTTCATTATTTGGAATATTTGGAATTGAGAAGATGGCGTGGTATGGATTTAGATCCAATCAATAGATTGACACCATCTTATTGTCCAAAATTAAAAGAGATTGTATTACACGGCATTGAAATATCGGATTTTGACGAATGGATAAAAGTTGTTGAAATTGATCAAAAAAATGATGACGACTCCATTACTAAAATAAATTATGTTGGATTTCGAAATTTGGAGGTATTGGATTTGACTGATATTTCTGGTTATTGTGATAAACATTTTGATTTTATGGTGGTACAATGTTCAAAACTTCATAAAGTCAGACTATTAAAAACTGGTGTTAAAGATCTTGATGAAATAGTTAAAAAAAGAAAAAGGATTATTATAAACAACGATTCCGGGTGGATGGACATTTTACATAGCTATAATTAGTCGGACTTGTGTAGTAATAAATGTGCATTACATGATTGTTTTATTATAAATTCAGTCGTTTTATTATTTATTTACTTTTTTTTTTATTGCGCGAGAAAAATTTTGAATTATGAATTTTTCAATCGAGAAAAAGATAAGACAAGACAGATCAAACGTCATCTAATTTCAATAAAGTTATTAAACGAAGTCCCACTTGAATATATTGCGGATCCTGCAAGACACGAAGAAGCAGAAATGGGTTGAATGGTGGGTTGAATGATAATGGGACCATCCACATCATCCGGGATTTAAAAATAAAGCAGAAAACGATAGAAATGGTAAAAGTGATAATTTATTAAGGTTACCATCTGGTGCAATATCAAAGGAGCCAAATTTGATCCGATCGTACCAGATGATATAATCTTATTGGTGGACATCATCAACAGCATAGTCATGAACTTCATCCTGTTGCAGGACAAAATCCTGGTGAATTGTTACCACTAAGACAAGAACACTCCATACCTCAAACTACAAAACCCATTTACAATGACACAAACCAAACAGAAGATTATTACTATCAGCGATAGTCACCATCCTGAAAGTAACAGAAAAGAATTTGGTCCACCAGGTGGTAGAAATTTGGATGGCGGTTTTGGTGATGGTGGTGGGTTTAGAGGTTTTAAATAGTTTTAAATTTTATCATAAAATAGTATTGAGGAAAAATTGCAGATAAATTGTTATTTCACGTATATAATTTTAATTAGTTTTTTTTTTCAATATAATTTCTTTTTTTTCTCATTAAATTAATAGTAAATAATGAATAGTGATAATGAAAAAATTAGGAGATCACCATATTAGGATTTCTTCCCATTAATATTTCATAGACCCTTTTTGAAATTGATTTATTAATGTATCTACCTCTTTGTCCCAACCAAATACCTGAAATCTTTAATAGAGAATATTTTTTAACATTTATTTGTTTAATTAAATATTGTTGATTATAATAATAGTAATACCTCTATACTTGTTAACAATTTTTCGGCTTCTTCTTTATCTTTACATCGTTTATATGCATAATACAATGACTTGATTGTTGGATACTTATTAACAATTCCTTTTGCTACAGAAGGGGCAACAAATTGTATTTCCTGCAACATACGTAACCATGTATCACCAGCATCAACTCCAGTTCGAATTTGACCTTCAATCAAAAAGTTCAAATTTCCATTTCGATTCCTAACATTCATATATATGTGGTTATTTATAATATTATAACGGGAAAAAAAGTTCAAAAAAGTCTACTTACTTGTAAGGAATTGTTGAGATGTCTACTGAGAATAAACCTATAGTTTCAACTGTATCACTTATATCTTTTGTGTGAACAATGGAACATTTCCCAATAATTTGAAGCCAGATCAATTCTTCTTCAATTTTTTCAGGATCAGGTCCCAAATTATTATTATTGGCTGGCTGTTTTTTCTTGTGCTTTTGAGTTTCGTTTGTTTCTTGATCTTCTTCTTGATTTTCATTAATTTTTGCACGAACTGCATTAGTAAAATTACGATTATGATGTAATCTTTTCTTTCTGCAATATTCTTCAAAACCTTCTATTAAAATAATCAACTTTTTATTAGTAAATGCATTTTTCAAATTTTGTAGATAATCTTTCATGGAATTTTGCCCAATGATCTTGCCCAGTTCTGAAATTGGAAGATAAACCATTAAATAAACATCATCATGAATTTTTTCAGGTACTGGCATGAAAGCATCAAGTTCATCATCCCATTCTGCGCTGACTTTTCTTCTCCATTTAATGATCTTTGAAATATTGTGTTGAATTGTATTAATTGTTATAAATTTTGATTCTAAATTAGATTGTATCAAAGAACCAAAAGTTCCTTCCATTAAAGAAGCTTCAATATCGGCAATCAATTCTCGTGTCATATCAAATTTTTCAAATTTTTTTTTGTTAATTTGTTGAATTTGCTTGACTCTTTGTTTTTCTGCTTTTTTTTCCAACTATCATAAAAAAAAATTTTTTTTTAATTAAAAAATTAAGAAAATATTGTTTGAACAAAATCTATTCAAAAAATTTACTTTTTTACGTTGACGTTCTAGTTTTTCTTCCACTTTAGCTAGCTGTAATCAATGGTTGTGTTAAAATCATATTATTATATTTAATAACAAAATATATATATCAAGGGTTTTTTAAATTAATTTTTACCCTTTCAATCGAAATAGTTCTTTTAAATGATTTTTTCGAGCCTTCTTTCTGATTTTTTTTAATAATAGAGTCGTCGTCGTCGTCGTCATCATCATCATCATCATCATCATCATCATCACTACCACCATCTATTTCTATGATTTTTCTTTTTTGCTAAATTAGAAATATGTTTGATTCAAAAAACTTTTTTTGAGATGCATGCGTGCATATTAATTTATATTTATATCTATCTACTTACTTTTTGTTTATTCTTATCATTATTATCAACTTTTCGCGCACTTTCAAAGAACTTAATTTATGTATATATGAAATTTAAAATTTTATTTAATAAAATTATCTTTCAAAAAAAAAATTTTGTTACTTTACAGTTCCACCAAGAGTTTGATGAATTGTTCTTTCAACATTATTTGTTATTTCCAAATCCAAAATAATATCTTTACAACATTCTGAACCGTATACTATTTTAACTTCACGAGTCATTTCTTGTAATTTATCACTTTTTTGAAACTTATTGTCATCCATTTAATTAAAAATTATAACGATTTACTTGTTCTAATACTTTGTATTTGTTAATTTTGTCAGCGAAGATTTTTTTAGATTATCAAATGGCGATTTTCGTGTAACAAAAATATAAGCTCGATTTTTAAATCTAGATTTTATTATTATATTTTTACAATAAGCAATTACATAATAATATCATGGTAAATTGAACTTTAACGCTAGTATTATTCCTTTTCCCCTTAATAACTAATAATTTAATTAACCTTCGGCGCGATATAGCCATTTTTGTCTTTTATTAATGGGCAAAATACCATTCAAAACATTCATTTCCACTTTATTAGATTTGCTTCCCCATAGCCTTGCTGGATATTTTCTTTTTTTCTCAATAAAATTATTCCAATAATATTCGTTTTCAATAATTGGTATTCCATTTGCAATAATTGAATTCATCAATTGACCACATTCTCCACAAAAAAGCTTTGGTTCACCATTACTATTATCTCGTAAACTGGTTTTTTCACCACAATGTGAACAAGTTTTTGCTCTTGTAGTTGGAGCACGTTCTGTGGTGGTAATAGGTGTAGCAGCAGCAGCAGCAGAAGTAGAAGACATCGCTGTTGATGATATATGTGACAATTTATCATTTTGGGTTTGATTATCTTTTGTTGATTTATTTTGAATGGATAAATTTGTATTTGAGTTTTGAATAGATGTGAAGAGATGTTTATTTGCCAATGATGAGGTATTTGTTGTTTGTTGTTTACTAACATTTGATGAGGTTTTAATTTTTGTCGATTTTGAATTACGTGAATTTGATGTACTTGATGGTCCAATACTCTAATAATATTTATTAATGATTGATATTGGTATTTATTTATTTATTATTTGATTGAAATAATTATCTAAAACATAGATATAAAAGCTTACTCTTTTATGTGAACCTGGAATATTTTCTTTTTTAATAATTGATCCAACGTTATCTTTTTTAGAAGGAACATTTGCCTCCTTTTTATTCAAATTGTTTGATTCTGTAAATGCTAGTTAAATTAGAATAACAGTAATTTTTTGGACATTAAACTCAACTGGCCATTGCAAGATTTATAGTTTATGAGAAATTATATATATAATATATATATATAGTACAAACCATTGCTAAAGCTTTCCTTTCGTATATGCTTTTTATGTGTGTAAAGATTTTTTTCTATGACAATGAGCTTATCTTCATCTGTATTATATGTATTATCTGACTCATGATTATTGTCACTACCAATAATTCCTGTTGATGCTGATGACACCAAGACATCCTCATTACGAAGCCATTTGAAGGTTGTTGGGATACATCCTTTTTCAAAGTATTGAGTTGCCAGTTCTACCGCTTTATCTTTTAAAAATTTTTCAGCATTTATTCCTTCTTTATACTCAGTATATGGAGGAAGGTTTGGATCAAACGGCCTTTGATCTTTTTCAGCCACAACAGAATAAGAGCCATCCTCAAAATAACAAACTAGATTTTCTCCTTCACCAGGATATTGCACATCATAGTCCATTTTTTGTTTAAAAATTTCTATCTCCTTGTTTGGAACTACCTTTGAGAATGTCAAAAACCATTTTTTTTTTTTAAAATTAATTTTCTTTTTTAGAGGATGTTAATGTCAAATCACAAATGCCCTAAAACTAACCAAAGCTGGCCACCAATAAGAAGCTGAAGGATCATCAGGATCAACAAATACAACTTTTTTCCTCATATATTTTGGTTCTATTACGCGTTTATGAGCAAATTTGCTTTCCATTTTTAATAGAAAAATTTACTTTATATTTTTGTTCAAAGTTGAGATCTAATTATTATTATTATTTACAAGACATTTGTCACTCATATAAAATTTTAGTGATCGACATACATTGAAATAATGAAAAAACCAATTTGAAATGTTACATTAATTTTTTATATTGTGCAACGTAACTTGGCAAACATCCTGGCAATAAAAAGTAAGTGATAAACTGGATCTTCCATTGTAGGATTTTTTCCTCCTCTACACCAGAATACTAATACGTCTAACTCGCTATTATTTAACCTTTTGCAAATTGACGTTTTCAAATATATTCCTGATGTGGGATTTTTTTAAGTGAATAAATTTTGTATTTTTTTCGGTCACGGGGGCGTGGTAAGAATTTCCCATTTTATGTGATACAAACTATTGTTGAAAGATTTACAGAAAAAAAATAAATGGATCAAGAGACAGCAAAGGCATTGTTCGAAAAAGGAGCCTTTTTATTATTTTTAAATGCTCCAAAAGGTCTAGAGGTCCGTAAGTTATTTTCGATTGTTGTTATTTAGATAAACATTATAACAATAATAAATCTAAGATTACAATTTTAATTATTAAAGTTTGGTATTGATCATAATTCATGGAAAACAGGCCCAAAGTTTATGGGAGTAAAACTTATTCCTCCTGGTTTACATTTTGTTTATTACAGGTAGTTTAGCTGTTCTCCTTTTCAATACTTAATTATTACTATAGATTAAATTTAAGTTGTTACTAGTTTACCAAATGATATAAAAGTTACGAAATTTGAAAAATTTTTATATGCTTATGTTAATTATGTTTTATGCACAATTATTTCAAAATAAAACTTGATCATTCATATATTTTTTTCACTAACATTAATTTATTTTATATCTTTAGTACATCTGACAAGTCAGGAAGTTCTGGATTAAGATCTGGGTTTTTTAAATTTTATGAATATAAAGAGGTAGATATTTGCAAATTGTTTTAATTTATGAGAACAATTAACATTCCAATTATATTTTTAAATAATTTGATTGGATTTAATAATTAATTGATAGGTTTTTATTGTAGAATGGGATTATATCATAGAAGACATTAAATTTGAAGATGAACTTGATAACGATCAAAATGAAAGATTAAAATCAGGTGATTTATCTGGTTAACAAATTAATTAGCCAATTAATTAATAATTTGACTGATCGATCAATCAATCAATCAATCAACCGATCAACCGACCAACCGATCAATATTATTATTAAATATTAGATATGCGACAATTTGATGAGTATTTAGGAGCATATCCTCTTGTGCCGCCAACAAATTGGCAAAAATGGAGAAATTTAACAAACTATATCACACCTCGACTTATTTCTATGATACTGGCAAATAAAGGGAGAGTCACTAATACTGCATCATCAACTGTCGACGAAGAAGAATTACAGCAAATTGATAATATTTCACGATTTGAAAAAGAAAATGATAAAATATTATTTACAAAAATAGATTTTAAAAGAAGTTGGAGGCCTGGTGCAGTTGGAATGGAAGTGACTAAATATAGTCAGGATAAAAGTTGGTTGTTAATTAACCTTTTACAAAAAGTTTATAATAATGGTGAGATATAACTATTATTGATCTTTTTTAATTATAAATGACTAAACATTAATATATACGTTTATATATGTGTGTGTGTGTGTGTGTATGTATGTATGTTTAAAAGATTATAAAGAACTTTTGGGAGAACTTCAACTTTCTTTTGTTTGTCTACTTATGGCACAAAATTATGCAGGACTTATTCAATGGAAAAACATTGTACAATTGATTTGTTCATCCAAGGAGGCACTTGAAACTTATGCCGAAACATTTTATAATGAATTTTTTGGTAATAAATGAATATATAAATACAAGTATATATATTACCAATAGCTAATACTTTTAATTTATTTGTTTTTGGGACAAATTAGATGTAATTCAATTTCAACTTGAAGAATGTCCAAATGATTTTTTTGAAGATTTGACATATGAAAACAATTTTTTAATTCACGCTATTAAGGTTTTAATAAATTTTCTTTAAATATTAAATTTTTATTTTTTTAAAAAACTTAATAACCATCATTAATTTCTTAATTATTTTTTTTTAAAAAAATCATATATGTATAATAATTAGACATTGCATTCTAACATTATTGATATAGCAAATACCATGGAATTAAATTCATTACAAAGGCCAAAAAAACTCCATGCATTAAAAAGACGTTTGGAAAAATTTAGAGAATTTGTTAATAAAAAATTTAATTGGGACATAGTTAAATATAAAAACGAGGGTGGGATTGAGTATGAAAATTATGAAGAGTATACCGAGGAAGGGGAGTATGCACCAGTAGTAGTGGAACTACCATAATATAAATATTAGCATTTTATTTTACAAAATATATAGATATAATTGATTATTTGAGCATTACTTTTTTTTTAATGTTATTTATATTATTATCATTTCTGCTTTCTATTATATATAAATAACTAGTCATTTATTTATAAATGTATTTCCATTTATAACATCAAACAAAGTCACAATTGTATATTATAGTTATGAATGTAGTTTTCGTGACGATTTTGAATGTGATAAGCAAACATTAGTATTAATAATCTGCTAACACCGTTTTAAATTCCTTTACCATCCAATAATTGTCACCAGTATTTGCTTCAGAGTACCTTTAATGAACCAGATTATGATAAAAAATTATTATGATATAACCCGAAATGACACAATCGGGATTGCGTAACATCTAATACTAATAAATGATACTTTAGTATGTATTCATCGTTAAACAAACTGCTCAAGTTGTTTTGAAAGCGATTTTGAAATCGGCCAAGTAATATAAAAAAAGATAAACGAATGAAATAAATCGCCATAAGTAAATAAAGGAACTTTATAGAAGCCTTTATAGTTAGTTACCTGGTACCATTAAATATGCTTACAGATTCGCCAAAGCTTCCCAGGTACAAGAAAGAGACAGTAATCGAGAACCAAAGCAAATAAATTCATAAGCTTATTAATTGACGAGTACTGAATTATTGTGAATTAACTGTCAAGAGTAGATAGCCCAAAAAACATACTATACATGTTAAATAATAGGCGTTAACTGAAATATCACCGTTTAACAAGGATTAAAAAACTGTAAAACATTATCATTCCAAATATTGTACATATAATGGATAATTTGTAGTGGAAATTCATCAATTCTTTCTTTTACTATTAAATCTATCTAATGACTCTTACTTAAAGATTTGAACAGAAACATAACTTGTCCATTCCACAGGCTATTCATTCATTCGAAAAAATATGTTAATACTAATTTGTCCAGTATAGCGGTTGTGGCACAATTTCAATTTTTTTTTGGGTAACCTCTTTGAATAATTCTGTAGCTAGAGAGACCTAACTATAGGCTCCTCCAAAAAAATAACAAAGATAACGTCCAGTCTAACCATCTAATCTAAAAATCTTTATATAAAGTGTGTGAATGATTTTAAAGCAACTTGGACGAAAAACTAATTAGTTGATCTCATGTCAAGAGTTGAATATAAGTTGGTGAAAGTTGTAGCATTATGATTACCTTGAATCAACTAGCATCTTTCGTGAAAAAGAATAAAGGATATAAACTTTTTCTTCCATATGGTACAAGAAATGTTTATAATTATGATTATTAAAGGAACTTTAGAATGTTAATATTAATATTGTGATCAGTTAACGCGACTAAAGTCGATCATCACACTAATTTTTAATTTTTAATAAATTTTTAATAATAATAATGGTCGCGTTAAATTGTAAATATTTGATGATGCATTAAATTTTAGATAAATAAACGTGGTTTCAAGACAATAAAAAAAAAAAGATGATGGCCGCGTAACAATTCTTTCTGATCATTTATCATAGATCCCTTTTTTTTGGAAAGAAAAATTTTTAATTTTTATATACATACCCTTTAATAATTTTTTATTATTAATAGTGGTATTATTACATAATATCAACTAGAATATTTTGATCTTGAATTTCTATCACTAGTAAAAAAAAAGATGCTCACCATTGTAATATTATTTATTTACTTACAGAAAAAGAAGCAACAGAAACAACAGAATCGATTAATGTTCCAAAACTTATAGATACAGTGAACGCTGGGTTTCTTGGAAATTTTATTTTATTTTATATGTTGTGAAGTTTGAAACTTTATAATTAAAAGATTTTTACAAAATTCTGATTGACTAATTTTAATTTCATGTGCGTGAATTTAGATCATTCATTAAGGACGATTATGGCAAACTACCTAATGATGAAATATCATCTGAGCCCATACATGAAGTTCATTTTTTTGGCATATTTAAAGAATTAAATATTGTTCAATAATTAAATAAATTTATTATTAATAGATTAAGTTGATATTAATTTCTTAATTTCTTAATTTCTTATATAGTTGAAATAATTATTTTATATCATTCTATTATGTATGTCTAACTTGTAAAACTTTTCAATATAATTATTTGATAGTATATTTTCCATACTATTTTTTTTTTAAATAAAATAAAATCAAATTGATTAGTTATTATTATGATAATATAATGTATTACATTACGTTACCATATTTTAATATTATAAAAAAAAATTTACATACATTTTTTTCAGGATCGTAAATTTCCCATCTACTTGCCGGGAAAATATGCTTATTTTTTTCATACCAGTTTCTTTCAACTACCTTGCCTGCATGTGACTATTGAATTAAAATCATTATTAGATGTGAAAAAAGTTACTTTTTATTAATTAAAAAAAATTTTTTTACCTCATCTTTTTCAACAGTTGCATCATGAGTTAATCTAACATCATCATGTACATCAAAATTAAACAAGGGACCAGATTTACCTCTTGCTTTATTAACAATAAAATCATAAAATGTATAATGCTGTATATACATAATAAACACATATATAATAAGCATTAATAGATAAATATCTATTATTGAGAAATAAAAGAATGTGACTTACATGTGGAATAATCAAGTCCTCTTTAACATATAGTAAATTATCAACACTAACACCACGTAACTCATGAAATTGTTGCCTACATTTTTCTAGGAATGCTGAGATCGAGTCACCTTTTTTACATGTAACGGTTTTTCGATGACCAGTTCCATCCCAATATGAATAAGTGATGTTGATTTTATCATCTAACAATAATAATTAGTATAAATATTATCAATATTATGATAATTGGTACAGACTACACCTAAGAAATAATAAACATTACAAACTTTTTATTTCTTCCTGCTTTTTTAACCATTCTAAGCGTAACTTTTCTCTTTCTTTTCTCTCCTCTTCTTCTCTTTCTCGATCTGGCAAGAAGGATGTATCAACATTGGGATTTTTACCAAGTTTTGGTTTCTTTTTTGTGAGTTTAAAGTCTTTTTGTCGATTAATATTCACAAAAATGAAACTTAGTTTTGAATAAATAGTAAATAAATTCTTGAGAAAAAAGAGAATAATTGATCATTTACCTTCATTGTTATAATCTGACGTTGTATTGTTATCCTCAGATTTTGTTGAATTATTCGAGTAATTAGGATTTTCAAAATTATCAACACTGTCTTCCTGAAATTCATCCCCATCATCCAAATCAAATGATAATTTAGCCTTTTCTTTTTTCTTTCTTTTCTTTTTTGTAATATCATCCCTAAAACACCCCAAAAATATATTAAATAATGAGAAGTCGTTGAAGCAATCGGAAGACAGCACTGGTTTATATATATATATATATAAATAAAATACCTTATTTCAGCAGTTCTAGCAGCTTCGCGTTCTTTTTGTATTAGAATTTCTTTCCGAATTTTTTGGAAATCTTCAAGTTTAACTAGGCCTATAGTTTCTTTTTTCAAGGAATCTTCAACATCATCGAACTGGGTCACGAATTTGTTGCTCGTTATATTAACTTGGTTATCCTTTTTTTTTTTAAAGTTAAAAAGTATTATTTCACCGTTTTGATTTTTTTTTTTTTTAATCATATATATGGAGATAACTGTTATTATTTTTTGTTTTTTTCAATGTTCATAATTAAAAAATTAGAAATAAATTAATATGATGAAGGATAAGGAAAGCAATAGTTTGCTTGCTCACTTTTGTAATTTTTTCACGTTGTTTCTCAAAATCATTCAACATCTTTGCTCTTTGTTTCTCTAACATTGCTTGACGTTGGCCTTCGGAGGCCCCGCCTTTGTATTCAGCCATTTAGGTTATTATTGTTGTGTTAGTAGTAATTTTTAAGAGAATAAACGAATCGATCAGTTGAATAAATTATAATTTTTCTTTGAAATGTAATGAAAATCAAATCCAAATTTGTCATTATCAAATGCGTCATCATTATCACACTAAAAAAAATTTAATCATCGAAAGGGAAAATTTTTTTTTTTTTTAAAGAATTCATAACAACATTCATATTCAAATAAAAGAATTAATTATATATTAGTTTGCACATATAAAATTTTTGATATGAGCAGAGAAGGTATAAAAAATTATTATCAGACTAAAATTGAGGAAGCGGAATTAATTATAAATGAAAAAACACAAAATTTAAGACGTTTAGAAGCTCAAAGAAATGCATTGAATGCTAAAGGTATGGTTTTAATGTCCATCAATCCATCCATCCATCCGTAAATTCATCCGTCTAGTGCCAAATTATTTTATAATAAAATATATAAGAAAACATATTTATAGAAAATTAATATTTTCGACTTTCATCATTTTCTTGATTGATCTAAAAAAGTCCGTTTGTTAAGAGAAGAATTACAACTCTTGCAAGAACCTGGTTCATATGTTGGTGAAGTTGTGAAATTAATGGGTAAAAAAAAAGTTTTGGTTAAAGTATGTATTTTATAAAACATATATTTATATATTTTAATGATAATGATAAAAAGAAAGTTTGGAAATGAATTTCTTTTGTGGAATAATGACTGTATGGGTATGGCTTTCATAAACTTGTATGATTTAATATAATAGGTACATCCGGAAGGAAAATATGTTGTTGATATTGCACCAGATATTGATATTTCACAGATAACACCAACTTGTCGAGTAGCTCTTCGTAATGATTCGTACACACTTCACAAGATTCTGCCCAATAAAGTTGATCCATTAGTATCATTGATGATGGTAGAAAAGGTCCCCGATTCAACATATGAGATGGTTGGTGGATTAGATAAACAAATCAAAGAAATCAAAGAAGTAATAGAATTACCAGTAAAACACCCCGAATTATTTGAAAGTTTGGGAATTGCACAACCAAAGGTATTTATAAAATATCATTTAAAATTATCCATTAAAGGTAATGATTTAATATATGTATTAAATTTAGGGTGTATTGTTATATGGTCCTCCTGGAACTGGTAAAACTCTTTTGGCCCGTGCAGTTGCTCATCATACAGATTGTAAATTTATTCGTGTATCAGGTTCAGAGTTGGTACAAAAATATATTGGAGAAGGAAGTAGAATGGTCAGAGAATTATTTGTTATGGCAAGGTATATAATATATAATTTAATCTCAATATGATGGATGATCATAACCATTTTAAAAAAATTTAACAAAAATTTTTTTAAATATGAATTTACAAAAGAGAACATGCACCATCCATTATTTTCATGGATGAAATAGATTCAATTGGATCATCACGTATTGAATCGGGATCTGGAGGTGGTGATTCTGAAGTGCAAAGAACAATGTTAGAATTGCTTAATCAATTAGATGGATTCGAACCTACAAAAAACATCAAGGTAATGTGTGTTTTATATGAGAAAACGGTTATATATATTTTTAAATTATAAACAAACTCATTTTTACTAGGTTATCATGGCAACAAATCGTATCGATATACTCGATCCTGCACTACTAAGACCTGGTAGAATTGACAGAAAAATCGAGTTTCCACCACCTTCTGAAGCTGTATGAGATTGTTGTTTTCATCATTCAATTTTTATAAATAACAATATAATATATACGTTTAATTAAAGAATAATATTTATATAGGCCCGTGCTGATATTTTAAAAATTCATTCACGTAAAATGAATCTTACACGAGGAATTAACTTACGTAAAATAGCAGAAAAAATGACAGGTTCTAGTGGAGCTGAAGTAAAGGTAATTAACCAACCTCATCAATTATAAATAATTTGATAATTTTTTGTTATTGTTACCATTAGTCCTTATTTGATTATTCAAATTTTCATAGGCTGTTTGCACAGAAGCAGGTATGTATGCACTTCGTGAACGACGTGTTCATGTCACGCAGGAAGATTTTGAAATGGCGGTAGCCAAAGTAATGAAGAAGGGTGAAGAACAGAATGAAAGTTTAAGAAAACTTTGGAAATAAATTTATTTTATTTTAAAATTATATTTATATTGTGATGAACACGATTATTATCATCATCATTATTATTACGATTATTATTATTTTTTTGTAAATTAAAAAAATCTAATATAGAATGGAATTTAATCTTTATATCTATTGAGTTTGTGTGATAAAAAAAGTTTCTTTAATGAAATCATATGAAATAGCTAGTAAAAGAAGCTTGCTCCACACATATAACACTACTTACCCAAAAGTTTCGGTCACCCCAAATTAATTAATTGCACAAAAACTTTTTTTTTATGTAAATTTTTTTTCGTGTTTTTTTTTTGTTTGATTTTTAAATATTTTATTGCAATCAAAAACGTACAGTCAAAGCACTCTCTATATTGAACCCTCTAGACCGAGAAATTTCGTGAAGTCCCGATCATTGTCACATGATCATCAGTTGCAATCCGTAGCGATGATTATAATTCGCCGAGTAGGGGGGATATTAATGCCCGGTCCAGACTGAAATTGACCGCGGACTGAGTCGGCCTGGTATTAGGTATCAAAGACTGTTTGAATCGTTGAATTTCTTTATCACAAATGCATTTATTTCAAATTATTAATATATTTCAAAAAGAATATATACAGACAGTTTTATATTTATATATTAATTCAAAATTTATTTATTGTCTATGAATGACGAACAGTTAGAAATTTATCATACATATAATCCCTGACTTTGTTATATCGCGAGCGATTAATTGACGTTATTAACTTTTTTTATTTCATGACTTCTATAAAATTAAAAAAAAATAATAATAAAATCTAATGCTATTTTTTTAAAATTTTTAAGGTTTCCTAATTAAATCCAAATATATGTACCAACCTATTATGTATAATCTTTGGATTAACATAATTGTTTAAACCTAGAATATTCTATGATTACATACATTGGGTGATTAAATTAAATAAACTATTGTAAATGATATATAAATTATTGGATACTTTTCTTTTCTAATGATTGTAGAGCTCCATGTTTTATTTTTATTCTTGCTTTTTGGATTATATATAAATTTGTCTGAACACAATTTATCCCATCAAAATTTACTTCTTGCAACAATGTTTCTAATTTTCACCAACCAAATAAAAATAAAAGTATTAGTTATTAATAATGATAGTTATAATCATGTAATTAACTTACCTAATTCACTTAGGTTTGTTGCAAGCTCTAAATAATGAGCTGACTTATCTCTATTATTATCTTCACTATTATTATCATCATTGTCAATTTCAGATAATTGATTCTCTATACATCTTACCAAAGACAAAAATCTAACAACTTGTCTCAATAAATCAGAAGCTGCTTGTAATCTTTCCAATTGTATAATGAAATTTTTCATTTGGGAATAAGGTGTATAAACTCTTGTCTTTAAACTATTTATTAAAAAATAATTTAGAATTCTAAATAGATCAATAAATATAATAAAAACATAATTAATTTACACATACTACCTATCCAATGAAGTATTGAGAGATTGTATTCCATTTTTTAATGTACCTAAAACATTTTCTAAATCTTTAATTCCAAATGCTAATGATATTAAATCTTCATAATTTGCAACGACCTAAAAAAAAATTTTATTATTAAATAAAATTTTTGATCTCTTTTTTTTCATTCCAGAAAAAGAGTTTTAATAAAAACCTTATCATGTATTTGTTTATTCAAACTTTCTATGCTAAAAGATAATTTAGCAAGAGCGATAGCAATATCTCCATCTCCATCTCCATTGGTTGAACTATTATTTATTGTAGAATTTGCATATTCCTTTGGGTCAAAATTGTTTGATAAAAATGTTTTATAATCTATTGGAGAAAAAAAAATTTTTTTATAAATAATAATAATAATAATATAAAATATAATATAATTTTAATAATACCAATATATGAATCCTGTTCAGGTAAATTGCTTGTCATATTGTTTATTGAAAAATAATAATGCTGTTGTTTTAATTAGCATTTATCATTTTTGAGTTTATTATGTGGGGTTTTCTATCAAAAATCGGGTACCAAGACCCCACAATCTAAAATTGAAATTTTTTGCCTGTTCAATAGAATGTCGCCCAAAAGTCAATTTTGCATTCATCACCATGACCCTTTAGCTTAGAAACCATATCCACTCACTATACTTTGATATTTGAAAAAAAAGTAAAGGAACATAGTAGAACCAGAGAATTTTCTGTTTAGACCCAAATCCTGGAATTTGGGCCAAATAAATACTCGTATGTAATTTTTTTTTCCATGTGTTATAAAAAAAAATTCGGAGAAACAAAAAAAGCTCGCTGCAACGAGCTTTGACTGTATAATGATAATAATTGGAGCATACTGCAACAAAACACATTCATATTCATACTACCAAGGATTTCAGGGCCCAAAAATTTAATCATCACCAATTAACAACTTTATAATAATAATGAGTAAAGTACTTTATCTATGAAAACGTAATTAATTAATGATTGTCATAATTATTAATAAAAAAACTAGAATATTTCTACAATATTGATCAATAAATAACAAAAACGTGTGTTTTTTTAATGTCAAAATCTTAATAATGTGATATGTTATATATTTACAGCTTTTTTCAGGTATTGATTTTTTTTTTTGAAATTAAATAAACGGAGGTTCTTTTCTAAAGGATACTACTATTAATAGGATTTTGTTTGAATGTTCCGACTTTATATAAGCAAACTTTCAAACCAGGTTCAGGTTCTTGTATAACTTTTCAAGCCAAACAAGATCAAGTGAGTTCCAGGAGGCCATCTCCTTTTTTATTTGTAACACACAAGTTACATCTTTATTATGGAGCAGCTGGAATGCCTTTTTTACGTTACCAAAGATGTCTATGAATCAATGATCTAAGCTATGACATAATAGAAACTATTGCTATCAACGAAGTCATATGTCATTCCTCAGGCCAATCAATGACCAGCATAATGCAAAACTGTTACTATAAATGATGAGCAGTTTGATAATAATAATTTTGCCATCCTCTCTTCTTACTTTACATAATAATTTGGTGTTGAGGCGAAGAGCAATTATTGGTTGTCTACAAGCTCGTGCTAGTCAACTGTTGAGGATGGTGAAGGATCTCTTTGAATATTATTTATCAAGTCCTGGAAGTACCATGATTTTGTGAATCCATTGTAGAACGATCATAAGGTATGATTCTCTTATGCCTGCTTACATTCCATCAAATGATTTATTGGACATATTAATATGGATTAATACGTTGCTTTCTGTGACCCTACACAGTCATTTCATTAAAGTGTCCTTTATAAGATGATACACCATTTTTTGGCATCCATAAAACGATAAAGGTGAAAGTTTATGATTCAATTTAAAATAGTTGCAAGAACAAGTGATGAGAGAAGAAAAAAACACGCTAATAAGCAGTATATCAAACATTTCCTCAAGTAGATGAATGTAAATAAGAAATTAATAAATAAAGGAAACGTATAAATAAAGTAAAATGATAAACTTGTATTCCTTACCTTCGATCTTCTCATTAATAATATTATTCTTCACAAAATTTTCTGTGTTGTTAATTCCATTACAATTAACTTTCCTTGTAAATTTATCTTTGCTCCATTTTCTGTTAAAAGAGTAAATAAAAATGGTTAGTTACCAAAAATTTTTAATCCAATGGAATTAAAATACTATTATATACTGTACTGTAAAATAACATTTCCCCCGGAAGATAGCACCTCCCTACTTTAAAACAATTGAAAATAATTTGTTACACATTATAAATTGTTGTGAAAGGGGGTGCTATCTTTCAAACAAATAGTATAAAAAAAAAAAAAAATACAAAAAATTTTTTCAAGAAAAAAAAACTCTAAATTTTTCACGCAAATACCTACCAAAAAAAATTTTTTACGCAATAACGGCAAATACCAAAAAGAAATTTTTGTGCGATGACTATAATAAAAAAAATACAAAGAATACAAAAATAAAGGAGAAAGTGAATTAACATATTAGGAATTGATGATTATTATACTCATTTGATGGATTAAATAAATATGTTATAGAAGGAACGATTGCCAATGCTGAACAGAATTGTGCTTACCGTCAACAAGAGGAGAATGCTTATTATTAGAGCAAAATTACCTTTCAACACAACAACACAATAATAGAACAACATAAAATGAAGAATAAGAGATTAGAAAATTAAAAAAATTAAAAAAATTAGAAGGAAACTTTAAAAAGTTAAAAATTTGAAAAACACCAAACAATCAAAGAATCAAAAGATAAACACGATGAGCTTTTGGAACCAAGAATAGGAACGAAAGAATTAATTAGGAATTGACTATCATCTGATTCTGATTGAAACCATATTAAGAATTGATTATATACTTCAAGGGAGAGAACACATTTTTTATCTAAAGAAATAATGCAAGGGTATAAGCAACCACGACAAACAATAGTAGTAAACAACTATCATTAAAAAAAGATAAAGTTTTGTCAATGTTCATTATGAAAGAATGTATGGAATGTATGGAATGCGTCGTTTAATATCTATTTATGATTGCAGTTATCTTAGATGTGTTTGTTTAACAAAGGAAATCTATAATTGTTTCGATAGACATATTTAGATATTTATTAAGAAAAAAAAAAAAAAATTCAATGAAATTTGAATTTAGTGTGCGCTTAACTTTAATCTAAAAATAGAATTTTTTTATGTATGAATCCCCGTTTTGGTGGTATTCAATTACATTTATTTGTAGGCATTTTAGCTATTGTCTGTTATTGAATGATGGGTTTAAGAACACATCTTCAATTTTAACGATTTTAGCAACCCATAATAAAATATGAATTTAGTTACATTGTGTACAACTAATTCGAAAGATTAACGTTGTGTATGCTTACCTGCTAGGTAAACTTACTAGTTATAATCAATTTGCCAAGAGCACAGTGAAAATGTCGCGTAATTTTATTATATGATAATTCGCTAGTGAATTGGCATCGAAGATGTGTTGAATCAAAAAAAAAGTTATTTTTCAAATTTTTTGAACCAACAAATCTAGGAAAATTTTGAAGATGTTGGCAACAGGATAAATGAGATGTGTAATTCTTTTCAGAATTATTCTTAATCTCAATTTTTCTATAAAACAACCAATCCAATAATAAATAATTGGATGGGTAACACAAAGCGCTAGTTTTGGATTAGATCATGATTTCGTGAACTGGTCCATCATCTAGTTTTTTTTAATGACGGTGTTTCTCT